>OMNW01007315.1:6396-28808 GCA_900303245.1 Selene dorsalis | reverse complement strand
AAAAAAAAAAAAGATATCTGCAGGAAGGAAGGAAGGAAGGCAGGAAGGAGGGAAGGAAGGAAGGAAGGAAGGAAGGAAGGAAGGAAGGAAGGAAGGAAGGAAGGAAGGAAGGAAGGAAGGAAGGAAGGAACAGTCTTGCTGATGCAGGTAATGCTGAACCACCGAATACTGACCAATTAAAAAAATGAGAAAGTTGAGATCATCATCAATGTCGATGAGTGAAGGATTGTTTGCTGAAGTGGTGCTTACAATTTCACACCCTCTGGCCAGCACAGATACTGTAAAAACACTATGCAAGAACAAGACATGACAAAGTAACAATGGGACTCTTCCTAGAAACAGACAATGAAACAATAGATGACACAACTCTTCATGCAAAGCTCTGAACTCGTACACATCCTACAGGCACCAATAAAGAGAAAAAGCTTGCCTTGCAATATAAACACTGTTAAACAAATACTTACATACACTTAGACAAAAGATCTTGTCACTACACATACACACACAAACTGGAACACAATCTGTAGTCTGTGGACCTTCACTGGGAACAACCACTTACCGTACTGACTGTAAACGCACCATGCTGCTAACAGCACCGTGAAAAAATCCCATGCTCATTTTCAATTCATCCCTTTTGAGCCTTTCACTCCGTGTGTACGCTCAGTCAAAACACACGGTTTTCTGAGCCCATAATTTGTGGCAGATAACAGCTAGTGGCAAAGGCAGGTGGCTATTAGTCCTGATAAATTATGAATCAGCTTTATCATGCCTGTCTGTCTCCTGCTGGAAATAAATTAGAATTTGGTGGTGGTGCATTTGAACTGTACACATTTTTCGTACATAATGAAGTTTTTATGTGAATGAGGGTACAACTGTGTGTATGCTCTCTGAGTGTGTGAGTTGATGTTCAAGAAGCTGTCTTTACGAGTGGTGTGGTTCCCCCTGTCATAAAGCTGCATTAAGTGCGTGGACCTGTGTGCATTTAAGGTTGTGGAAGTGTAAGGTTGTGGAAGTGGTTGAGTGTAACTAGACGGTAATAGCTCTCTCCTTGCGGGGCCAGTCTGATTGTGTATGATAAAGACAAATGAACTGACAGCAAAGAGCTTTGCTCAAACCGCTAGACAATAAAAAACGCTTCTCTCTACTCCCTCGTACACACACGCTCACACATTAATGACACGTTTGACTTCTGCTAACCAGAGTCCATGGGAAAAGACCAAGGTGGGCTCATATGGAAGTCCAATTAAGAGGAGACAGTTAAAAGCATTAAAGGATAATTACAGAATGCTGAGTGTTCAGCCTGTTTTCCATTGAGGCCTTTCTCCTTTTCCCACTCCCTCAACACGCCGTTCACTTTCATTTTCAGCTCCAATCAAAATCCAAACAACACTTCCGAGACAGCATCCTAAGTGCAGTGATGTGATCTGCAGAGATGTACTTGTCCACAACGTTTATTGGCAGACCTTGCCAGTTAAAGCATGTAGTATATTGTTTTGTGAATGAAAGATAGTTGCTGTCAAAGTAGGAATAAAATGATTTTAGAACTGATGCTCATATTCAGAACACCATGGCTGAACAAACGGGGCAAGGTTGCTACATTAAGCAAAAGTGTACATTAGTGTCAAGATGCTGATGTGCAAGATGTGCAAGATGTGCAAAATGAAAAGGCTATACCAATGTTTTTTTTTTTTAAATGGGAGCTTTCAGCCAAGGGCAGGGATTTCACTGATTTAGATGCTCTTATATGTGAACACTATTACCCACAAAAAGGAGAAAACAAACACACTAAAGCTTTGAATATCAGGCAGCTGCTCCACCAGTGAGTGAATACTGCAAAGAAATTATCCGAAAGTTCACACAGTTGTCAGCATCAGTGTGAAGTGAGTTATACAACACTGAGGTGGGGGGTGGGGGGTGGGGACTTGAGCGAGGGATGTATGGGGAAGAAATGGCTGAAGGAGAAAGAGAAGGGTACTGTCACCCGAGAGGGACTGTGTGAGTTAATAAGTCTCTTCTCTACCATTTACCACATTTAATTACAGCAACAAAACAAGGCAGCCATCAGAGAAATAACACGACACTGCATCCTCTCAACTTTCACTTTAAATTTCTCTGGTAATGATTTCTGCTTGGCGGTGATCGGACCGAAATTCATGTCCGACTTGTCCACATTCCATCCTGCATGCTATTTTTTTATTACAGGGTGGGGGAAAAGGCAGTGGTATCAAATGGCATCAAATGATAATTCTACAGTTCAATAGCGAGTGCTATCCTTTGGCTAAATTGATATCATCACAAGAAGGAAATTGCAATGGGAAGGTAGATATGGGCACACAAATCTGTGCACAGACACACATACAGTCACACACACGCATAAGTTGAAGTGATTGTTCACTTCACTCAACCCTGACCTCCACGGTAATATCTGGTCCTCCTGCCGCCCACTTTTCTCACCATGGAGACGTCAATCACAAGGTTGCGTGGCGAGAAGGTTAGAGGCTGTCTGTCAGTTCCACAGCTCCGACTGCCCACAGGCACCAAGCATGTGTACACACACACTCACACACACACACACACATGCACGTCAACATGACTGATCCCTGAATAAAGGTCCATCTGTCAGGAACTATTAAACCTGTAGAATCCCCTGCCTGACCCCTGCTAAATAAATAAATGCAGAACACACACAAACAAATCCATTTCATCAAAATGTACAAAAAATTCTCTATCTTAAGTTTTTTTTGTTTTTGTTTTTTTGGGGAATTTAGATGGTTTTTCATCAACCCAATGCCACTCCAACCAGACAACAGCAGATACGGAGGCTAATTATATAATCATTTCCCTGTCATCCATCATGTTCTTCTCCTTTATCCCGGTATATCCTCAACCTCAGGGTTGCACACAACCGCACACACACTCACACACACTTGCAATGACCATTAAAACTATACTTCAGCATTTTCTTTTCTAACCATTAACATTTGTTTTACCCTCACTAATATTTTCATGGAGACTAACTCGTTCCCCTGCCTGCCCTGTTCTCTTCATGCACCAAGAGGGTAATGGTGTTGTTACTACTGCATTTTCACATCCTCCCAGTTTCCACTCACACTCTTCTGTGCTTGCCAGGGGCTGCATGGCTCTCACAATTAACCTCCAGAACTGCAAAGTAAGGGAAATTAGACTTGACTTCGGCTTTAATTACAAAACAGTGGGGAAGTGCTGCACACACGTGCAGAAAAACAGACACTGAACAATGGGTGTGCGTGCAAGTTTAAAGCACACACCCAGATGCATTGTATCGTATGATGCAATGCATGTATGAATGAACAAATATGGCATCACGGAAATGCCATTAATGTTACAGTTGTGTGAACAGAAAGCAGAAAACATGCAAAAAAAAAACATGACCCCAAAACATTATAATGTATTTTTAATTATTTAAACTCATTTTAGAGTATTTTTAATCCTGCTCAACAAACCACTCCAAAAAATGACTCTTCATGATGGTGTCATTTGTCGAGTCAAATATTATGAACAAATTTGCACAGACACGTAATAAATGCGATCCCAAATATTTCAGCTGCAAATGAGACACTGCAGAGTCTTTACAAATATTGGTATGCATATTTCATGTTGATTAAGGTTTTGGCCAGCAGTACCTCAGCATCTTTTAAGGTTCTGAAATGAATAAATATTAATAAATGTAAGCCCACTGTCTTCTCTTTGCTCTTTCTGCATTATGAATGACATCACATAACATTAGGTTGCCGGGTAATGATAAGAGAACAGTGGTGCTGGTTTGATGAGTTATGCATGAAAGGACTTCTTTCAACCCTCCCCAGTTTCAGTCTCGGCAAAGCTCGTTTGCTTAAAGCTATTTTGATGTGTGTCTTTGTGAGACCTTTGTGTGGGCTTTTTTTTTTTTTTGACTTTCCAAACTTCAAATTCACAAATTCAGAATCCATTTATAGAGAACTGCTTTTTGCTTGTGCCAAGTCACTTGTGCCTGAGGATGTCACTCAGTGGTTCAGGCACGTAGTGAAGTGTTTTCTTTTGTTTGATTGTTTTTGTGTGTTTGTTTTGTATGTAGGAGCATTGCAAATGTATTCAAATGGTAATGCAAGGGGACATACGGAGGAGGACAATACAGCAGCTCGTACTCAAGGCACGTGGGTATATGATGTACGCAGCCATTGTTTACTGGCAATTTCATTTTTTGGCAAAGTAAAAAAAAGAATAAAAAAGCTGTGAGAAACCATTCAGAACATCAAATAAAACTCAAACTCTGCTGACACAAAAATAAACAAAAGTTCTATGTTTTTGATTCACAACTCTAATGGGGAGCATGAACGAGCCATATTCAGAGAGGCAACAGCACTGCATGAAAATAACCCTCTTAAGAATTTCAACGAGGTCACGACAGAGAAAAGCTCCAGCAAAAGCTCTGCAGAAAGAGGAACCTGGCTGAACTGCAAAGGATTCCTGTTCTCCACCACTGCACGAGGTAACATTTCCCACTGCCAGCGTCCAGGAGGAGCTCCACCGAGGGTCCAACAGCCCACTCCTCCACTTTGGAACAGTAGCCATTTTGTGCCTGGCACCTTGCCCCTATATCATTTAACCTTCATTTAACAGCAGCCATTTTGAGTCTGATAGGGACACCCTCTGTCCTGTTTTTAAATTAGTTCACAACTGCACGATTATTACAACAATGAAACATTACTGTTGGATAATAATTTCTGTTCTAACCAGAGTCTAATAACATGGTGTCTGTCTCTGCTTTATGAGCTGAGCCTGGTTCATGAGCCTCTGATTCTGCTGGAACTCCACCAGCCTGACTATTCAAATATTATCATCCTGAAGGTCGGCCCTGCTGCAACACATACACACACACACACGGATAGAGAGAGGGAAACACACTTAATGTACATCATATACACATTAGGGGCAGCGGTCCGGGTGCAGAGCAGGACGACAAACAAATGTACAAATGTACAGGTATGGATGCTCATGCAAACATGCACAGCATATCAGACACACAGAGGGTAATGTGTACACTTGCATAAATTCATGAATCTGATTTTCTTTCTGTGTCAGTTTGTTGCTTCAGGAGTAAAAAGTGTGCTATCACAGCGCACATGCACAAGACATGAAAACTGAATTATTCCTCCTCAGCCTTTTTTCATGTGTATTTATGAGTGTTTCCAGCCTGTGCTTGTCTGTGTGTGTTAAACATTCATCAGCTGCACCTGCAGTGTGTACAAGTGTGCCGTATTTTTACACATACAAGTTGCTGGGTGTACAGTGTGCGTCACGGTCAAGGCCAGGGTTGCACTTTATTCCATGTGTTGCTAGTACTTTCCTTCCCCCTGTGCCTCCTGTTCTCCCTCTGTCTGCCTCCATCTGTGTATACATGTGTGTGTGTGGGTGTTTGTGTGTGTGTAGTGGGCGTGGTGCTCCTCTCTCTCTTCCAGCTCCCTGGTTGCCTGCACACCTGCACTCATCAACTCAGCAGTATATCAACCTCAGTTTTCCATCCGCTCATCACTAGCAATGAACACGCTGTACCACAGGCCGCGCCATCATTCCTACAGCCTGGCTTCACCAGCCACCTGCTCCCTGTGATCCTCACCTCCACTCACACTCACTCCCCCAGAGCAGAAAGCAAACTTTTTCTTATCCTTTTAACTCCAAGTCTGTGCCCTGTCTTTGGGTTGCCCTCTTGATGATAATACTGTGAGACACTGCTACATGTGTTCTGCAGCGTATGTCTAAATACACTTCAACCTACATGTTACATACTGTACAAACACACAGAGAAACAACAGAGGTAGCAATATGGTTCAAGACTCATTATTACATTTGTAGACTGTATATAAAAGGTATGATGGGTTTCTAGAGAGTGGTTTTGATGCACAGAGTGTGCTGTTCCTCCAGATCCACTGTACTCCTCAATTCCCAGCTCATCTAAAAAAGTGCAAAGAGAAAGGGTGCATACATCACCCACTTGTCACTATAGGTGACGCAGCCTAAAGGATGAATAACTTAAACCCATAATACAATTAAAGTGGGTGAGTTATATTTAAAAAATCACCCTGCATGCAGTCATTGTGAAACCTTAAAAATGAACCACACGGTATTAACTTAAACTGTTTTAGGGAAAATTCTCCTTTGGTTTATTACTGTACGGCAAACTCTTGAATCATTCCACAAGCGTCACATTAAACTGAAGTGAAAGGGAAATGAAATTATTTGAGCCCCGAGAAGGACACATACTCCCTGTGAGGTGCAGAATGAACTGAGAGAGAGAGAGAGGAGACATGTTGGCTCGGGAGGAGGTGGCATCTGCTCAAACAGTAGGAGGCCGGGACCACACACCCACACACAGACATAAAGTCACAGGTGTGGTGAAGCGAAACACACTCACGCACACAGGTGAATGCTCAAGTGGGCACATGGCTGTGGATTTTTTTTAAATGCATATGCAGTCAAAAAGCAACAAATAAAAATGTGTAACAAATAAAAATACAAACACAAAAACACACTGTCGATACACACACACATGCACACGCTTATGTGTTCCAAACTGCCAAGACAGATCGGGATCTGTGAAAATTGCCTTTTCCTCTGGGGTCACTGTACCTTTCAGCTACCACCTCCTGGGTCAAGTTGGCATTTCCACAATAAGAAGCAGAGAGCATAGTCAGAGTAGAGTGTCTGTGACTGTCAGGAACAAGCTTAGAGTCGGTGAGTGGAGGGAAAACAGCATAAACGCGGGCTGACAGTTAACATCGCCGCTGTGCTCCTGATTATTAAGGCGCAATAAAGTAACTGGACACGTGTCCTCCACTGGGTCGGGGACTCTCAGTATCTGTCCTACAGGAAGTGTGGGTGGGTAGAGTTGGATATTCTCAGCATATTAACATTACTCAATTTACTCTATAACAAAAGTTACATGCAACAGTCAACTGTGTGTAGGAAGTGGGTTCCTAAATATGGATTTAAACGCACAAAAGCGTCAAAACTTCACGAGTTAGGTAGATATTTTCTATTGTGTATTATGCGTTGTGTAAATATTCCAGTAAAAAACATTTTGATGTGGCAAATGAAACACACAGTAGGTCTCTAATAATAGCTGAGCGTCTCTTAATATTGAGGTAAGTCCACACCTCAAACTTATTGGAGTTCCACCTCAAATATAGAAAATGATCTGACAGAGATCAGAATATATTACCAATGTTGGAGGAAATTAATGATTACAATCCTGATAAGATAACTATTATCTGTCATGGCGCACATTTCTAAAATAACCCACCCAGTCCCAAAATGTCTATGTGTGTGTGGCATGTTTGTGTGCTTGTGGTTGACTATATTTGCATGTTAATGCCTGTAACACTATCGATGTGTCCGTGCGGGGCTGTGTGTGAGTCTGAGAAAGTGTGTGTTTGTGAATGTGTCGTACCCCCCTTCCACTCATTATAACAGGACATATCCACGTGTGGCATTTACCTCTGACTTCTGCTCCACGGCAGGCACAATTACTGAAAGGCCAAACTCTTCAGTGGGTGTCCATCATGTCCACTCTCCCTCTTCTTCTCCTCCCTCCTTTCTTAGCACCGCTTCTCTTCTCCACATCAGACTCACTGGTGGTGATCTGAAGTGGAAAAAGAAAAGTAATGTCAAACTGACATGTGGTTTAATAAGGTGAAGCTTCATTTTTTTATGACTTCACACTCCCATTCTTGTTAATGAACCACAGCTGTTTTTTTTAATGTCATTTCATTTCTGTTTCTCTTCTCTGATGCATTTCCTCTGAACTTTAAATCAGAGATTAAGCAAAGTTTCTAAGTCGAGCGAACAAGATAAAGAGAGAAAGATGGAGCAAAAAGAACAAGGGATGGAAAAAAGAAG
Organism: Selene dorsalis; assembly: GCA_900303245.1. Taxonomy (NCBI): domain Eukaryota; kingdom Metazoa; phylum Chordata; class Actinopteri; order Carangiformes; family Carangidae; genus Selene; species Selene dorsalis. The sequence continues at coordinate 20,894 of OMNW01007315.1, read as the reverse complement.
ATAAAGACAGTGAGAAGGGAAGCCTGATTGGGGGCAGTCACAGGCCACCTTCCTGTCCCTCTCCCTGCCTTCTCCTCTCTATCCTCCCCGCTCCTCCACCCCTCCTGTTCCTCCTTCAGCAGGTAACTGAGCTCTCTTCCGGAGAGGAAAGGATGAAGAGATTAAGAGAAAATTACACCGAGTCCTTCTCTCTGACAAGACGGAAAGTGGAGAGTCGGAACTTCAAACAACTTTTGAAAAGACAAGGTCAGGGGTCGGAGAGAAAGGCTGGACAGGAGAAGGACAGGCAGATGCAGAGAGAGAAAAAGACAGAAAAAGCCATCTGGGATTTGAGGTCATAGTAGATGAAGGGAGGGAGACTGAGTGAGGAGTGAATTAGAGAAGAAACAGAATCTATGTGTTGACCCCAGACAAAGAGGAGGTTATTGTGGTGCAGAAAAGTATTGTCACCGAGGTAAAGGCCACGAAACTGACACCTAGACTTCTGAGACAGAAAAAGATGCACCAACATTTTTTTTTTCACCACTCACTACTGAAAGAGGATCTGTAAAAGTTGGTCGTCTTGATAAACAGTGTGCCCCAATGCACCTTGCTCTCTTGTAACTCACTTAATGCCATTGCAGTCCCTTTTCAGCTATTACAGAACAGGACTGAATTTGGTCTATAAAACTGGAGATTGTGTGTGTGTGTGTGTGCTGTTGACAGCAGCAATGAGTAATGAGTAAGAACAGGAGAGTAATTTCAAAAGAAAAAATGAGTTGGATTGAGGTGAAGCAGGGCCGCAGCTGATGGAGTAATTGGAGAAATTGCTATTTGTGATCTTCTCTGGTGTATTTCTCTTTGCGTGGTCATTAAATGCAATTACAAACCAAATGTAGTGGGAAACCTTTGCTCTTTGGCTGATGCCCAATCAGACTTTGCTAATAACCTTTTATTTGGTTGTGAAAAAAAGAAATTTTTGAATTTCTTTTTTTGGTGGATTCAGCTGTACAAAAAAGAAGAATGACGAGTAAAACAAAAAAGGTTTGCGTAGGTCACCTAGTGTAGTATGAGGTCTGTCAGGGGGAAGCAGGGGTTGGTGGCTGTATAAATATCAGCAAAGATCATCTAACAGTGAGGAAATTGTGATTTTAAACCAAACCATTATATTTAAATCAAACAAAACAAATAGTTGTTCTGCCTTAACCTAATCAAACCATGGCCTTTACTGTTGCACTGCTCTTAGTACCATGTATTTTGGTAACCACAACAAACCAAGGCCTGGTACACATGCCACATAGGGGTGCTATGCTATCAGAAGGATGGAAAAAAAAAATATGGATGTTCAGGCTGGAGGACTTTTTTGACAGATATTTTTGGGGACTTTAAATGCCTTTATCTTGACAGCAAAAGTATGAGAGACAGGTAATGAGAGGAGACAGATACAGGAAAGGGCCACAAGTCAGATTCAAACCTGAGCCGCCGCAGTAAGGACGATACTGACGTGAACAGCACTCTACACACATCAGGTTGGAAGACTTAGATCTAACTGCAGAGGCCAAGGTCTCTAGCAGCCCAAACAAAACATTACTGTACAGTACAGCAGCTTTAGAACCATCTACTACAGTATGACGTAGTGATTAACTTTCACTACAACATTCAGTTTGATATATACAAAGTAGTAATCATTCAAAACTAAAATTAGATTGTAATCTAATATAAAAAAAACAAAACTTGAAAGTGTTTGTGATTTTTGTCATACTGCACACACACACACACACACACACACACACACATGCTGATTCTTTGTAGAGTCAAAAAATCCATCTACAATTTCCCCATTGCTTTGAGAGCAGATGAGAGGGAAGGGAAACACCGGCCTGCCTTTTCTATCAAATCGACTTTTAATGAAACTGGGAAGTTCAAAAGAAACAAGGGATTTTTAAAAAGCAACTACATATCCATATCGTCTGAGAGCGGACTTACACTCTATGCACGGCTGCTCTTCTAAAATCTCAGCGGAGATACGGGTGAACAGGAACAAGTCTGGTTGACAGAATGGCATAGTGTATAGGAAAAGTGAAGTGGGTGTATGTGTGTGTAGGCGTGTGTGTGTGTGTATGTGAGAGAGAGAGAGGGTAATGTAATTTGCTTTTGTTTAACCCTGAGCTGCAGGGTCTCTTGTTTTAATAGAGTTGTAGATTAGTTTTGCAATCCCACGTAATTGGGTAAGTGATAAAGCATAGCGTGGTATTCCTATTGTTCCATTATCGTCCGCTCTCCCTCTTGTTCTCTCTGTCTTTCATTCACACTGACACTCTCACACACACACTTACACACAAAACATACGTGTATTCAAACATTCAAAATTAGTTCACAAATCAGCAAAGTATGTGATCTTCAGCAGATTACATGTGAAAAGTGTTGTGACTGTCATTTAAGCCAATGGAACGATTTCATTTCTCCAAGATAAAAACAGATGACTATGGGCTTTTTTTTCCTCATTAGTTTACCTTAACTCTATCTGTATATGCTTTATTCCTCCATCAGTAAACAGCTTGGGTGCATAAATTCAACACCAACAATGCTGGGAGGAAAAGAAATGTACGTTCTGGAGGAAGTCTGTGTGATTCTGCTTCAGACAATTCTTACCAAAGCATGAGATGGTTGTGATTTAGTTGGTTCAGGTGTTATGAGATTAGGATAGACCTTTAAGTAAATACTTAGATTGCAATTTCCCACAGAAGATGTACTTCAAGCTTATTTCCAGCAAGCAAAAAAACGTCACGGAGTATATTATTCTGCAAACACAATGTATCATCCTGGGTGTCTGTAAAATTTGAAGCATTATGTTATTTTAGTTACTGCAGGTAGTGCCCACAACCACCATCTGCCAGAACTGAGGGTCACAGCACACCTCCACTTGAAAGGTAAGCTCCCATTGCGATGCTTAGTGTGTGCGGGTGTTCTCCTGTGTACACTTTGTGGACAGAATGTATTTATATCTAGATGCTGCACAATAAATCAATGTAAGAATATTCTAACACAATATACTGTGTCCCAATTTTAACAGGGCAGTGACAGGTGTAGATCAATAGGGTTTGTGGGCACTGACTCTGTTAGAGTGTCCAATTGCACCTGCTATTTTGGGTCAGGTAGGTGCAGCAGTGCAAAGAGTAAGACGGAAGGCTGATCTGAAAAATCAGGGGGTGTGGTGAATTTAAGCTTTAACCAGTCACTGTCACTGGTCTCTTTGCTCTGAGATACTGATGCCAATCACAGAGATGCATGACAGCAGCAGCTCAGCAGATGGAAAGAGGGTCTTGGTCTCTGGGACATCATATTTGTCTGGATGAGGAAGAACAGCACGGCCGCTCAAATCTGTAGCCAGAGCCAGATGATGATACAATGATGATCTAAATTAATGATAAAAAAAATGTTGATGAGCCCATCAATCTGATGCTATTTCAGTTTTATTTCGACTCTATCTCACATCATAAATGGTCACGTCACACTGTAAAATGTGACACAGCAGCATTTACACAGTCATACATTTTAAGCACTACTTTTGCTGAAGAGAAAGTTGGAATTAATGAGCAGCTGTAAACCAACTTCTCTCATTTTAACAACAGAATGCCGAGTCACAGCAGATCAGTCTGATGTGAGGTCACTTTGTATCAGCCCGGCGTCACTTGATGCACGTGATGTAATAAAAGTAAAATGGTGGAGAGCTGTCCACAATGGCACCATACTCTGACACAGCATTCCTCAAATCAGAGGGCACACATTTATCAACATGTGTCTCCAATTGCCTTCAGAGGCTCCTTCAGAGAAGCTTTTTATATAGCGTAAAGCAGCTGCGGATAGCAGATTATATAAGAATCCCTCATTCTAATACGTAGATAAAAGTACACTGATTTAGCAACGTTCGTGCATCAAACACAATAAACAGTCATCGCAGATTAAACGCCTCCACTGGCTGGAGAGTGATTAGTTGAAATGGCTTATTTACATTTGAAGCATTGCACCATCAATGCTGCACATTTGTGCTGTGTATTTGTTTGCTCTGTTTTATAAAAATCACCAAAGTGGCAGCAAATTGACAATGTGTCATAAACAGACCTTGCTCCACAATGTCTCTGCGTCTTTGACACATTTTCCAACAGAATACTCCGTTTTGTGCTGCCTCATTTGAATGAGACTCCAACCCCTGTACCATGTTCCCTCAGCCCTTGCCACCAAAATGCCACACAGACGAACAATGTGATTATCAAGGTCAGGAAATGACCAAATTCGCAATGGACGTTGCATTACGTCCTGACAATATGATGTATTGTCCTATATATGGTATAAGTCACTAAATGTAGGGCATAAATGTAGAATGTAAATGCCTCATTAGGTCCTCATTTGACCTTGGGTGCATTATTGTAACTAGTTTGATCTATTCTTGAATTTCCTGAGCACACTGCACAGACACAAGTAAAGGTTTGGGTAAAAGGCGTGACAAACCATTTAGAGAAGTGGAAAGTGTAGGAGAAAGGAAAGGGAACTGAAGAGACAAAGTGAGTGTGAGAACAAGAGAGTAATTACAGGTTGTTTGACGATTCCTTTTTCCGATGCTATGTGATGAAGCGGTTACTATGACAATGTCATGTGTGTTCCAGCCACCATGCCAGAGTGACCTGTGTGTGTGTGTGTGTGTGTGTGTGTGTTCATGTACAGAGAGAATATAAAGCCTCACAGGTGCAGAGTGGGCTGGAGTTTTGGGCAGCCCACATTGTTACTACCAAAGCCCAAACACACCTCAGCTCTGACTTCCTGTGCAACAACAGTTGTTAAGTTCTGAAGTGTGAATCTATAATTGACCTCTTCTTTTACATGCTGGAGAAACGAGAGGAGAGAGAGTGGGACTGAAAGGAGGCGGAGTAGAGAGGTGGAGGAAAGAGGGGGGTGCATGGTGAGATGAGACAAAAGACGAAGAGCAGGAGAGAGTGTGAGAATACAAAAGCAACCATGCTGTCACTCAGATAAAAGGATGTAGACTGGAAAATGACCAGCTTTGGTCGCATTCAGAGCCCATACAGGATACAGTATAGTATCACAATTTACTTCATCTCCAAAGGTGTGTGTGTGCATGTCACCAACCAAAATAGGACATGAGGGGGGTTGTCGGTGACTTTTTTCTTAAAGTAGCTCCATACCTGCCTGCTCTACAGCTCAAACTTGTGTATTTAACGCATCAAGTACATAAAGCTCTTTGATGGTGGAGGCACAGCTGCATGGAAACATATGCATAGCCATGCATGCCGGCACACAAATCTAAATGCACACAAACACACACCCTGTTGGAGGGTATGCAGCTGCGCTCTAGACTGCAGTTTGCTGAAGAGCAAGTTCTCAGAAAACTTAAGCCCATGGAGGTTGTTTGTGCAAATACATTCACACACTGCTAAAATTATGATTTCCTAATCCCTCCCTTTGTTGGCATTCTCCTCCAGTCGCACTGCTGTGCCAGCTAGAATGGCACATTTTGCAAAAACAATGTAAGAAACCCTCCCATCCCATTTCTCACCTCATTTCTCACCAAAATGGACCTGTAAAATTACCTTTCAAAAGTTGAAGCTAAGTGATGCCAGTGTGAAATACCAATTCTATCATTTAGTGAGCAAACCATCTCCAATGCCCATTAGTTGCACGGATGGTCATGAAACTACACAGCTGTGATTCTGCTGACCAGAGTTTGTGTCCTCCATCTCTGCAGTTATTTAATTTAAGCATGGTCATTCATTTAGACTACATTAACACTTGGCCAATAAGGTGTTGAATATGTAAGGAAATATTGAGTAAGTAAATCCTGCTGAATGTGCATTTTCATCAACTTGTTTTAAAATACATTTTCTACTTGAATGTGTGGAAACAGAAAAAAATGATACAGGTCAAATTATTTCAAAAACTTTTTTTCAGTTATTATTAAAAATCTGACTTGAAAGTGTTAGGTCCTGATTTTTGATTGATCTTGACTTGTCCTGACTTTTTGAATATGTGTCCAAACCTGCCTGCGATCATTTAAGTGGACAAACTGTGCTGAAGATGACTTGTACTTGTATTGCTGGTCTTTTTGCGTTGTGTTGTGTAAAATTAACTTTACCAACATCTTTTCATTTGCTACATTTGAATGTCTTCTAATCTTTATCTCTGTATCTCTGTCTCCTCACAAAGTTTTTACACAGTCCCCGTCTCCACTTTTAAATTTCCTTCAAGTTGCCCAAAGCGGTGTTCAAAACTTTCTTTGTGGGGAAAAATCGTCCCTGTAAAAGAGGAAGAGTGAAGCTGAACTCGTCCAACTCTACTCCAGCTCATCATCACATTCTATCATGTAAATTTCAATTTTATTTCTGTTTCTCTTTACTGCATAGCCCCCCGGTTGTCACTTTTAATTCTGTCTTTGATTCTACTGGGTTTTTTTTTCCCCCATATTCTTTTTTTGTGCGAGTTGAACAGGAAACAGTGACTGTCCATGTTCCCAGAATTCCTTTCAAAGTCTTACTAGAGCGACGTACCCTGACTTCAGCGTTAAATCCAGCTGAAAAGGAATGTAATCATATCAGTGCTGAGCAGTAAAGTGGGTTATTTGACGGTAGAAAGAGAGACTGAAAGGGACAAGAGCCAGACTCATTGCTGCTACAGGGGAAAGCTAATTCGGCTCTTTCAAAGGGCATGAAAGGAACAGCATGGGAGAAGAGAAGAGAGTCAGCGAACAGATCTGTTCAATCCATCTTACAGCCTACACTGGACGTGTGCAAGCGGGATTAACAAGGATAATAAAAGGTTTTAATGGTGGAAATTTAAGAGAAGCAAAATGTGCGGCGGAGTGTGTCACAGGGAAGGACAAATAGACAGAGAGGAACAGACAGACAGTTGAGTTAGAGTATCTAGCACCGTCTTCTCTGGCCCTCTCATTAAAAAGCCTGAGGAGGAAGTATGTTGAAGAGAAGGGCTCATTCCTTGGTTTGCTGCAGTCTGAAAACCGAACGGCCTTGAGTGTGTGACTGTTCCTCTAAGCCTTGATCCTGTAGTGAATAGCCGGAATTTACAACAGCAGACATAATTAATACCCAGTTGAATGGACCAGAAAAATGATTTTTGAAAAATAAAATAAAAAATGGTACATGGAGCTGTAGAAAGCGAAAGATTCAATATGCACCAAGTTGCAGTGAGCCAACGCATTTTACTGACATAAGGACGAGTGCTAACAAGCTGTTTACCTCTCATTTTTGACTCAAAAACAGACATTTTCTAGGAAAATGGCTATTGATCCTGAGCGGTAAAACCACTGATCCCGAATACATCAAGTGTGAAATATGCATGGAAATTTGCCAACCTCCACTTAATAGCATGGAAATCTGAATAGAAGGTGTGTGCAACTTCACACTAATGAGGACTTATGTACTGCATATGTTGCAAAACTGCTTTTAAACAGCAATGCATTACCGTGAGGGCAACGAGGAGAGAAGCTGCTAGGAATCATGAATCATGGAAAGGCTAATAATAGGAACGTAAGATACAGATACAATTCGAAATGTTTGGAGCAAACTCTGAGGTATGAAACTGCAAAAATAAGAGATGTGGTAATAAAACAATGGGGTAAACTCTCAAGTAACATACAGCACTACTGATCCAACACAAATTCAAACATATGCAATTGCTGGACTAAGACCAAAATGCTATAAATAAGACCTGAATTGTCACAGCAGTGCGGCAAATCCGCCTCCGCTAGATTAATGTGTATACGTTTTGCATAAAATGCACTGGCAGGTATAATTTGATACCCTTAAAATCTATGAAAATGGCTGTGCCTTTTCTGCATCCATGCAATAATTCTGTCTGATTGAATTAAGTTAAGTATATTTCAACCTAAAGTGTTTCCCAATTCCCAGTGCCATTTGCTGTAAGTCATGCTGTCCTTCTAAGATGGAGAGATTGCGTCCCCCAACACCTACTCAATGGCCTAAAGGTGTGATGTGATTTTTAAGACTTAATAAAATTGAAAAGGTTAAGTGAGACTGTTATGTTGACTTGGCAGCCATTAATATCCTACATGGATGAAACTCCTGAGGCCTTTAAGTCAAGGAGCCTCTTCACCTGGGAGAAGTAGGTAATTGACCTTTCTGGAAGAAAAGTAGATAAAAAGTAAGTGATGTTTGTGTTCTCAGATTATTAAACATGTAGACACAGTGTTCCACTGCACTGCAATGCAAAACTAAACAAACTAAGCCTGTTTTTTGAACCCCATGAAATGCGTTTGTGCCTTTAACATATAGCCACAGCTTTAAATGCATACATGTGCAATGAGATTAAGCTCTGTGAAGTCTTCTGCCCAGTGGTGCCCCAAAAGCTGGTGAGGAGTTGATAGGAGAGGCTGAGGAGGTTCAGGGTTTCATACTCTACACTCAGCACAAATTACCACCAGGGCTTCACCACATGTTTTATTTAGAAAAACAGATGATGTAAATGAGCACATCTGCTGTTCAGTTAATTCCAATGCAACTGCCAATTAAATCCTGATGCCGGACTATGGAAGACATGTCTTGCACATGTCTGGAAAGCAAAAGAGATGCTGCAAAAGAGGAGTTATTGAATTGCTTGTATATTTTCTTTTAATTGTGGTTCTTCGGTGCTGAATAGTCAAGTGTGGTTAACATCTGCATCTCCTAATTTGTGCAGTAACCTTTGCTGTATGTAAATGATGTAAGACAGTGCTGCAGCTATTAGTAACATGTTGAGTAGTCCTTCTATTTCCATCCTCCTTTCTCTGCCTGATACACTGAAACTGTTATGGACATACAGGCTAACCACCACGCTCAAGTAAAATGTCTCTCAGGTGGCGTTGGCAACACTAACTCCACCACGCTAATTACATCTGCCATGAATAGAAACCACTGTCATGCCCACGACAGTGTTGCAGATTTTACACCTGCTTCTCTCACACCTTAAATGCAATTACCTTTGTGATCAGATGGCGATGATAAATCACTTTTAGTTGTCCATGTGAGTATATTTTCATATTTTCATTGCGTTCACATGGCCAGATCTTTGCCATTTATTCTCTGTCCTTATCATTTATTCAGCACAGTGAATAGATGGTCCTGAATTAACGTCAAGAGGGGATTATTACAAGAGTTTGGTGAAAGTCATAGCATAAAGGCCTACTGTAATAGTTTTTACAAAAAATGACTATATAGACCTTTGATCGTAAGTTCATACACATTATTGTTTAAAAAGATATGAGAGGGAGACAATAACTTGTAAAGAACAGGGAGAACATGAGGTTTTCAACAATATTAGGAGTGTGAAATAATAGCCGGCTTCCCGAATAAATCAGAAACAAAAGGGAGAACTAATACGTTTTCTCAAAGGAGTCAACAGTGGGATGGATATTTCAGTAGTAATTACTTTACACATCTCTGCAGCTGATTCAGGCACACAGAACAGAGCCCATTACTGCACAAAATCTTTCAGAAGCCTGGAATGGAAGTTAATGACTTGCTGCTGGAAAAGGAGAAGTGAATTGGGCCTCTACTCGAGAAGGAGAGACAAGATGAAGAGTGAAGGATGGGGATGATTAGGAGGGAGAGACTAAGCAATACCAACAGAAATGGTGACAAGAAATTGAAACAGGGAGACTGAGGAAGAAGAGGGGAAGGAATCATAAACAGATAAATTGTGGGAAAGAGACAAGATGAGACTGGGAGTTGAAGTGAGTAGTCATAGTGACGATGCAGACAAAGGTTTGCAGGAGACGGGACAAGAGGGAGAGATGGTGAGAAGGGACCGGTGTACTTCCTGGATGACAGGAACGACGACGTGATGGAAAAAAATCAAATGAAAAGCAACAGCAGAAATCAAAAAGTTGGGTATGCAGGTCAAGGTCTCTGCTAATCATTCAAGCTCCGTCTCTCCAGTACACACACACACAAACACACAGATCTGCAGCAAGGTCTGTATCTGCCTGAAAGACACAAATCATTATCACAGGCTCAAATGAAAGAAAATGGCTGTTTACAGCGCAGAAACAATACTGCCATGCAGATGAGGTCTGCAACCTCTGGGGTTTGGACCGAGTCGGCTGAGAAATGACATTCAGCGCGAGAATAAAAGAGCGATGTTTTATGTTTTCTCTACAACATAAAAGTAGTTTAACAGCTCTCCCAATGTGCTTCAAGAGACCAAAATCAATAGTTCTTTCTTCGTTCTCTTTTATGTGTTTTGAAACTGTTTTTTTCCCCTCTGCAAAAGAATATCAAGGCTATAACACGAGTGGAGTGATGATACCTACAATGCAGTAAAAGTTGGGCAGTTGTATTGTTTCAAACTGTGAAGGTGCCCCATATTCAATTAAGACAAAAATAACACAGGCCCATAGAATAAATTACTGTCGTCCCTGTAGGCTTGTTATAATGTGATTTTTTTTTCAAGTGGGACATAACTTTACTGAAATGTTTATGATTCTCAACACATAATCATTAATGAGCATATTTCAGCTATGTACTAGCGAAGCACAATGTACTGTATTCATTTCACTGCTTTAAAATGCAATATGATAAATATGGATATGTAGCACACAATAGCCTAATAACATAGCGATACATGCTTTCTCAAAGCATTAATAACATTGCGCAATAAATATTATGCCTTGTTTTTTCTTTTTAATGATGCACATGCAGTCAACACATGGCAGAAAACTGCTTCGTTACAGATATGTAAATGATATTTTTTGTACTTTGTTAGATGGTTAGAATCATTTCTTTTGACCAAAAACACAAAGCTCAGGAACCTGCACAGATGAAAAGCTGCTTTATCCCACAGTGTGTCTGGGCCTGCATCAGCGGGTCACAGGGGAAATTTGTCTGTATTTTCGGGACATGTTTATTCCTCTCCCAGCAAGGCTGACCTGTTAGGATGAATTACTTTAGTGGTCATAACACACCAACAGCCCCCGAGACGAGTCCCTACCCACTGTAACATCAAAAGCTGCAGGGAAGTTTTCAAACAAACAGAGACATGCACCCCTCTGTGTTTAGTTGGTTAGCTGGTTTTTAAAAGATTTAATTTGAAACAAAAGTTACCGAAATTTAACAACAATGTGTGAAACATAAGAAAACACACAAAATCCTCTCGTTTTGACTCAGAAGGTTTCTAACACATAATTACTAATAGCTCTCAAAATAGTGGGTATTTTCATAGCTACAAGGACACACACACGTGTACACACACACAGCATTTATGCTGTTTGAATGCCTGTTCAATCAACATGTTTCTGCTTCTTTGTTCTCTTAGCGTGAGTCACAGCTCCTTGATGTCATGGGCGTACAAACAGAATACCAAATTTTGATGCCTACGTCGGTCTACATTCATTCCTTCACTTATCGACTTGGTTGGGAAGTAAAAGCTCAATCTCAATGACTCCACCCCCACCCTGAATTGTCCCTGTGCAGATGGTCAAATAGCAAAAGATCATAGTAAATAGTAAAATGGTCGAATGGTAAAAGATCATACACTGGGCGAGGCATGTCATCAGCAGCTCTCTATCACACCACATTACTCCTCTCATTTCAAGCCTCTCTTTGCCAGAGTTAAAGATCACGTTTGGTCCATAGCTGTCCCACTTTGTGACTGCATACATTTGCATTTAAATTGGACATCTGTACATGTTACTATCTACAGTAACTACAAATGAGGAGAACAATTATCCTGTCCTCCACTGTCTCCGCCCAGTCTGAGGTGAGCAGGTGAGACCTATTGTCTCATCGGCAGAGCTGACTTAAGGAGGCAGTGAGAAGGTCTCTCTCTCTTTCTTTCTCTGTCTCTCTCTCGGTCTTGGTCTCTCTCTTTCTCTCTCTCTCTCTGTCTCCTCTCAGTCTCTCTCTCTCTCGGTCTCTCTCTGTCTCTCTCTCGCTCTCTCTCGGTCTCTCTCTGTCTCTCTCTCTCTCTCGGTCTCTCTCTCGGCTACGTTTTCGTTTCACAGATTCCTCCATAATTCCTGACTCAATAAAAGAATTTGCTGTATTTGCAGTTTTTGTCCTAAATGTTTCTTTATATGTTGCGGGCCTCACGAACCTAGGGTGACGTTTTCCTAATGTCTGTAACATATTCTCGTATACTCAGTGCAAAGATAAATAGGAATCAGAAGAGCTAAAGATGCATCATGACACTTCCCAAAACTAAAATTATCATCTTCTGTTGTGTGATCTTTGTTTCTTTCATTGATGTCAACAAATCTTCTATTTTTCACATTGTTCCACTGACATCACACAATGACAACACTAATGTAAAACAGGCGTTTGCTTTGTTCTGAGTAGTTATACCTTTTCATGAAGCTTTTAGTTTATTTTATGTAAAAACATGTACTTATATTTAATGCATCTCCCTGTCAGTCAAAACTAGTCCCAGCATTTACATGCTCACTGTACAGAAAAATAGCTGTCAGGCACCATGTGGATAAAACCATCCCCGTAATTTGAGCTTGCTAACTGCTCATATATACATAAATGCTGTGTGCAAGGAATCATTAAAAAACAGCAGATGTAGCTCTGAAACATGCTGCACTAATCTGCAGTGGTCTACTATGCCTGGCTGATTATTGATCCACATCATCACCTAATTTTATTTCCGGACAGTGGCTTCCGTGTGGACTGGAAAATCTTTGCATGGAGATATGTCTGTTTTATGCTTGGTATTGAATTTCTTATTGACTGGTTAAATTGTATTTATTAATTTTGCTGGCAGCCCTCTGCTCTGATGGAAATTAGACCTTGAGGTCACACTCAGAACAGTATGCTAACAATATGCTTTAATCAATAGCGATTGTTACACATTTGACCCTGCTCACACTGACGCACATTACTCCTCATTAATAAAGGTCTTAAGTTATGACCAGTAAAAAAGAGTACATAATGATCCCTCATGCCCTTTAAGACACACCCTGACCCTGTGTGTTCCTCCTCCTGTCACTCTCCCCTCTTGCTGTTTCAATTTGTTATTATCGGTCTCAACACATGTACAGTGTGTGTGTATTACTGTGTGTGTGTGTGCGCGTGAATGTTCATGTGTGCTATTTTCCAACTTTATTTTATGCTCTTCATCAAACAGTGAGAGGTCACTGTAAAGGTTACTGAGGTTCAAGCTTATAGCCTCGTTAAATGTTTTATGAGAAAGGCTAAGCAGTCATGCATATCACCTCCCCAGTCCCTTCAATAAGGCAGACCACTACAATCTGTCTAACTAAAGACAGTTAGAGCCCCAGTCCTGCAGGTACTCAGCCAGCAGGACCCGACAGACACTCTGATGTTTAAATTAAAAATAAAGCTTCACATATTCAGTTTTAATTCATCTACGTTTTGTATATTACTTCTATCTATTTTGTGTTACTATGCTGGCCATGCAAAGGTATGTGATACAGATATTATGTTCTTTTTAAACTTGATGCCAAGATTGCTGCCGTGAGATATTTGTATGATTTTGCACACTGTGCAATGGCAGTTATTTGAAATCTTATAATGTCCATCATTTGAATTCTGGCATGTAAAAATTGGACAATGATGAATATGATGACACAAATCATAGTGGAGTGAGTTATATCAGTGTGTGGAGGTTCGCTTATTTTTTATCCTATTTTTTGGCCAAGTTGTCAAACTGACCTCTGATCATTACTCTCGTAGTGATTTTTTGTTTTTATACTTCATCAACATTTCCAGCTTTTGTTTCATTCTGATCTTGACTCACATCTCTCATTTAACCATATCATATCACAGTGAAACAGACAACCAGTCATACAGGATGTGTCATATAGTACATACACTGATCATAACATTATGTCCACTGACAGGTGAATAACACTTCATCATGGTACCTGTTAGTGGGTGGAATATGTTATGCAGCAAGTGAAGATTTTGTCCTCAAAGGATGTTGTTAGAAGCAGGAAAAATGGGCAAGCATAAGGATTTGAGGGAGTTCGACAAGGGCCAAGCTGTGATGTCTAGAGGACTGGGTCAGAGCGTCTTAAAAAAACTGCAGCTCTTGTTGGGTGTTCCCGTTCTGCAGTGGTCAGTATCTATCAGAAGTAGTTGATGAAGTGGTAGATGAATAAGACAGATCAGTCTCATTTACCAAAGTTATCAAGTGCAAAAGATCGCGCAAAGCGGTTTCCTGATGTCTTACATGAAAGTGGGGGCAAATTATTTTTTACTCCATGCAACTGCGTGTTGGAACACTGAGGAAATCGACGCTGAACAAGCACACAAAATGAAAAGGCTGAATAGTGCAGAAAACAGAATGAGACACAGAAATGTGTGTGTGTGAGAGAGAGAGAGACAAAGAGTGAGAGGATTAAGAAATAGACAGATGGATGACAGAGCGGAAAGGCTGGTGACAGAAGACGTGAGAGTAAGAGAAAAGGAAGGCATAAGCTCTCAAATAGGAGATGACAAAGCTCAAAGTGGAATGGAAGAGAAGGATCATAG
>OMNW01007313.1:0-11101 GCA_900303245.1 Selene dorsalis | reverse complement strand
CAGTCTATTTCTGTATGTCTGTAAAGCACTTGACCCACATCTGAATGTTGTCTTGTCTTTCAGCAGCTCTTGTGCATTCAAGGCTCTTATGATGACAACTGTGGATTTGTTTTTCCTTTTGCAGCAACAACAACAACTCTTCTGAGGTCATGGAGGTCATGCTGTAAGGATGAACGCTCATGCTTAAACACACACACTTGCTATGTGATTTGCAATATTTACATTATTCTAGTTCATTCTAATTGGGATACTCAGTCATCAAAAGGAAGCATTTAATTATTTTTCTTTCTTTTTTTTTAAACTTTTAATGCATGATTAAATCACCTTTAAATGACACACATACAGAAGAAACCATTAGCTACCAACTAGCAGTTGCCTACAGCATTATTATATCATTTTCAACTATGTTTTTACTTGCAGATTTCTACTGAAAAGCTACATGTGCATGTATGTACACATGTGTGCATGCCTGTGTATACAATGTGTATGCATGTGTGTGTGCATACATGTGTATGTGTGATTTGGCTATTATTTAGTTGCAATCCATCCACTTATTGTTAAGCAGAGTGCGAACAGGTCGTCTCCGGTTGTAGTTGTACTCTCTCTGTGATTGTCCATATGCAAAGTACAAGTTCCCTGGAAAAGGTAACACATTATTGATAATACATCAAACAGGAACATAATGCTGCAGAGGGGCTGTTCTTTCACTGTTTCACCTACCCCTATTCTCAAAAGCAGCATCCACTCGATAGCCAATCCCAGGGAGCTCTGTGCTTATGAACTTGGGGTACCCATCATCCATCCTGCCCATCCTTTCATTGTAGCTAGAGCATTGTAACGTGACAAATGTTCATTAATACATCTGCATCTGTCTGTCTATGGATCCAGCTTATGTTTAAGGCAATTCACATTGCTCACCTCCAGTATTTGTTGTTCACAAACAACAGGGTTTTGCTTACAAATGGCACATGGACAGCAGCATCTACCTCAGTGACCGATGATGGAAAGCCAAAGTCAGTGATAGGCTTCGGATAACCAGGGAGGAGAGTTCTTCCACTGAGTTTCCAATAATGACTCCCTATGGCAAGGAACATTATTTAGTTACTTATTTATGATCCAAACCAATAATGCCATATTTGATTGTTGTTGTCATATTTGATCTTAAAACAACAACAACAACAAAAAAGCTTACTGCCAGTTAGTTTGATTTTTGTACCTTGAAATAAAATGACAGTATTTCTTGTCTTATACTCATAAGCAGCATCAACTTTGTTGATTCCCGGCCAGAGAGACTGAATTTTCCCCATAGAGATGCCATCCCAGAAGCGGCGACGGGTCCAGAAATATCTGGTAGAGAAATACAAAAGAGATCACATTCATATCTTTCACATCTAATTATGAGAAAGTTCATCTCTGGAGTAGCATGTTTATGTGAAACCTGCATGAATGTCTCACCCATCTTTAAAGAAGTAAAGATTTCTCTGAATGGTGGTGGCAGCATCAAAAGTCAGGTATCTGCTGCACCTGTCTGGTCTTGGTTCAGGATCTGGTTCTGGTTCAGGTTGAGGCTGCGGTCTGGGGTCAGGTTCGACTGATGTTGCCCTGATTCCTTTAAAGAGGTGAAATTATATTACTATTAACAGGAGTAATGGTGCTGGTGTGAATTTGGCAATGCTGTTGTGAGAAATACTGTTTCTGTAAAATAACAAAAAAAAAAAAAACTGTGTCATTTTGACTCACCGTAAATAGCTTGTACTCCCTGTCTGTCGTCATCTGGCAGCATGTACCCATCTGTGTTCACATATTGGTAGGTGGGGTACATGAGAGCTGTCTTGACCTGAGAGTGGCCGAGTCCCAGTGCATGGCCAAACTCATGGGCTGCCACCAAGAACAGGTTGACTCCTGCACACACACACTGATAAAGTTACTATAGATCCTCTATCAGTTGTGGAAACATCTCAATCACAATGCTTCTGTTATGTGAGCAGAGGTAGTTACTGTAGGACCCAGTTACAGAGTCAGAGACTGGAAATGGGAAAGCCTGGCGTTCTTAAAGAGTTGCTGATGAGAAGACTGCCAACAGCTGAGCAGTAAAATCCAGGGAGGCGGAAAGACCACGCCTCTGACAGACAGACAAGACGCACCCACACAACCCTGACAGACAGAGAGCAGACACATAACAGTATGCACAAAAAAGGGGAAAACTGAGGGGAACACCAACATGGCAACCTGGGCCATGACAGCTTCCTTAATGTCAGCACCTGCCGAGGTTAGAGTCCAGCTTTCATCCTCATCAAAGTGGGTGTCACCTCCAAAGCCTTCCCCTGGGGAGAATGCATGGGCCAAGACTCCACTTTCTCCATCGAATGGAATAAAATCTCCATGGTCTGGTTTATGAGAGAAGAGAGGAGAAGTGAAGTTACCACTACCACAACCAAACCTTCTCCCAAAGACACTGAAGATGCTGCTCTACCTCGACTCCTGAATGTGATCATAATGTCAGCTTCGCCGCTGCTAATCTGCTTAAAATCCACAGGGATGACATCACTGTAGATTTTCAGAGCCCTGGCGATGGTGACATCCACGTCATTTTGACTCAAGTCTGGTGTGTACTCAGTTATCCTGCAGCAGCGAGAGAGTGAAAATGCGTCTGAAGAGCCTTCACAACAGGATCTTTAGGAGAAATGCATGCAGGGACTTTTACCTGTATGTGACTTGACTCTTCTTCCACATCGGTTGACCATCGAAGTGGGTATAACTGGACACATCTGTGAAACCACAGCGGGGGCGAGCCATTACCTCCAGGGTGTTGGAGTCCAACTGCCCCGTTACCTCCAGGCCAAAAAAGTCTTGCATTTTTCTGAGTGAGTCGTCAAATGAATCTAGAGAGCTGCGCCAGACAGTGTCGGGCGCACTGACACCGACATCAGAGAAAAACTGTGACAGATAGTCCTGGATGAAGAAACAATAAACAATCCTCAGATTCAGTAAAAATTCCTCATGAGACAAATTAGACTAATTACAAATGTATCTATCCAAGTTTAAACAATGAATTGTGAGAAAAGAGGATAGAAAGATGTCTTTATTTCTTTCTTTTTAGCACAGGATTCAGAGGCTTCATATATTGTTTGTTATTTTATCTCAACTGTATCATTCCCACTGTTCATTCTCCTGCAGCCATATCAACGCTAAAACCAACCCAGCATTTCCTATCTCCTGCTGCCGCTTTAGTGAAGTGTCAAACTGGGATTAGTTTTGTTCTTTCGTCCTTGGGGACCATTCATTTGTCAGGATTTTACAAAACAACACAGTCATTCTTAGCAGGACCTTTTTAAATATCGCAGGGATTATAGAGGTCGAAGCTCCAACTCCTGAGCACAATAACAACTCTATTTCTTGTATCCTGTTGTGAAAAACAACTTGTGCAGGACAATAATTGAGCGCCTTGAGTTTTTCTTTTTCTTTTTTTTACAGTACGAGTACAGAAGCTGTTAAATTTATGTCAATGTAGCCACAGAGCGACCATTAGCTGCTGCAGGATTCAAGATCTTTTAGCATTGCACACTGCTCTCACCAGTGACTGTGGGTGTTAACAGATCCATCCTGAAATCACACTGTAACTTTAGTCAAGTTTACTTTCCCTTTTATAATAGTAGTGACCATTTGTTGGCATCTTCGACACCTTGTATATTCACTCACATTAAAAATTATACCTTCATTGAAAATACCACATCGAACAAGTGAAAGCTCTTTTCTCACAAATGATACCAGGTTAACTAACACCAGCAAACAGTGCAATATTTCAGCTTAGAGAGCACCTGATGTTTACCTGGGCTCTAGAGAGCTCGTCTTCACTGGGTGAAGTGGTGGGCACAGCTCCACAGAGTGCCACAATCACCACTATCAGCACAGCCAGTGCACCTTCCATGATTCGTTCTTCGTCTGAAAAGAAGAAATAATTTTCTCCCTCTCAGACCCTGCTCATCCTCTGATTTGGAATAGACTAGCTGTTTATTTCCTGACACACTCAGATTTAGTCTTTGTGAGATGGTTTGGGTGTGAGAGCAGATAAACATGCACGATATGACACCAAAACATTCCTGCAAGTGTTTGAACAGGCCCATCAGAGCAACAGGAGAGATAAATAACTGCAGGAATGACAAAGGAAGTAGAAGATTCAAGTCAGAGCTCAGGCCTGTATGAACATGATGCTGATCAGAAATTGCATAATACGGGCCATGAGCCAGGATGCAGTGTGTTGTTTTAGATGAAAGATAACGGTGAGCGTGTCTGTGCAAAGGTGTTGTTGAAATATCGTGATGATAACAATAAAGATTCTAACAGTGATAGCAACAATAACCATATAAGTGACTGTAACACTAAAACAACAGATAATAATGCTGTGTACTGCACTGTATTTACTGTCCTTAACTCATTGTGACATTCTGATTCAGTCAGGAGGATGGCACAGTGGTCCAAGCCACAGCCAAGAGTGGAAACAAAAGTTATACTGGGTAAACCCAGGGCAAAACCTGCTGTTGTTTCTGCCTGACAACTTTCTCATCAGGCGGCACAATGTTTTCAAAATAAGAAGACTTTAATGACTTCAATCCAATGACGGCACTGTGGGACGGTGGTTAGCACTGGGGACTTTCTGTGGGGACTGGGGGAGTTCAAATAAAGTAATTTTGATTTGATTTGACTTGATTTACACTTTATACTACAGTCAGCACAGAGGCAAACATAAATCTGTTGGGATAAGGACTGAATTAACACCAACCTTCATCACTTTCACCGTCATGAAAAGCAACAACCATGAGTTATGAGTTACACAAAAATATAGACGGATTTAAAAACAGTATCCAACTTTATTTATATAGTCTTTGAATAGTGCACGCATACAGCTCTAAATAAATTTGATAGAATTAAATACAAAAAAATATATAGTGTAGAAATGTTTTTAAAAAATGTACCATTAACACTGTCATTTGTACATTCATTATCATTCTACATGAGTGGATATAGACAGTTTACATGAACTGGTCTAGAAGTTGGTGCAGCGCAAGAAGTAGCTGTTCCTCAACACACGGTACAGTCTTCCAGTCCTCATGTCATACTCCATCATGTAGGGTCCACTGTAGATGTAGGTAAAACCTGCAGAAAAGAGGCTCAACGTCAGTGTCTGTCATTTTGGAAAATAACGTATACAGAGATATTTGCCTTGTGTGCAGCATCAGATGAGAAAATTTTCTTGCTGGACTGTTTCATTTTCTTGTGGGGACCCCAGGAACTTACTGCACCCAATCAAATTAATCCAACAGTGTGTAATACAAATACTTGTCATTTTTAAACTAAGATTTTTGTACACATCAAATAAATGAGACATAACATCTTGTTCAGTGAGTTTTGGAGGTTTGGACAGATCAGCTTGATGTTTCATGTACAGACTGATGCTCTCATCTAACAACAAATTGAGTAAGTCTATCGATTAAAGTGTAGAGCTTTTCTTTTGAAAGCAGAAAAGATAAAAAATGAGGGCTAATACATTTGTCTCAAATGCTTAGAACACCTTGTCAATTCAGTACTCACCGCTGTACTGGAGAGCTGCTGTCACCTTGTTGGTCAGTCCAGAGAAGGTCTGATCAAGACGTTTGGGGAATCCCCGGTCCATAGCCCTCCTTGACTCATCGTAACTGAGGAAACACGGACATTAATTAGATATATTCAACAAGGGTAACATGTAAAGAATTGATCATTCTGAAATCAGAAACTAATATACACTCTGAACACACCTGTAGTAATAGTTGCCAACGAAGAAGAGAGTTTTGCCAGATTGTACATCGTAGAGTGCAGCATCGATTTTCCTCACATTTCTTGGCAGACCAAAGCTGGTCAGCCTCTGAGGATAGCCCCGTACTGGATTATAGCCGTTAAAGGCCCAAACTCTATTACCTGCAGAGTTGAAAAGATAAAAAGAAAAAAGAAAAAAACTGGTCAGAAACAAAAAAACTTAAAATACTGGTCACATTAACATTAAACTGTGTCAGATTTAGAGAGATAAAGAGACATACAATACCTTTAATGAGGAAAATTCTGTCCAACCTGGTACTCTCAAAGGCAGCATCAATATTGGCAGGGGCACTGGGCCAGAAACTGGTGATGAGAGTTTGCTGAGGTGTATTTCTCTGGGGGTGGCTACGCCAGAAGAAGCTGAGAACATAGGAAAGGAACTAATGGTGAGTAAAAGACTTTGGATTCAGATGTTTTAGCATGCTACTGTACAGCTTGTCTGATACCTGTCCTTGAAGAAGATCATCTCTCCTCGCAGGGTAGTGACAGCATCCAATACCATGGTTGAATCACAGGCATCAGGGGTGGTTGGAGGCTGAGGATCATTTACGGAGGGACGCTCTCCGGTATTTGGACCTGGAAAACAAACAAAATGAGTAATGTATTTAGAAAAATCCTGCATCATGTTGCAACAAGAGTTGAACAGTATCTCTCAAGACTATGTAAGAGATTCCTTGAGTTGTTTGGACAGTGATGATCCGGACAGGTAGTACTTACCGTAGAGAGACTGGATGCCATTGACATCATCCCGGGGCAAAACAAAGGTATCAGGGTTTCTGTATGAGTACACAGGGTACATGAGAGCACCAGGATCATCAGAGTGAGACAAGCCCAGAGAGTGGCCAAACTCATGGGCAGCTACCATGAAGAGGACGTAGCCTACAACCGAAAGCACAGTTTCACAGGTGAGCATTCTGTCAGTGTACAGGCTCGTGGTACGGTAATTTCATAATGCTATCTCTCTACATAAACTCACATACCTCTATTTGAACGGTAGGTGAATCTCTCATCATCATCAAAATGAGCATCTCCTCCAATTCCAGAGGATGGGGCAAAGGCATGAGCAAGAGTGCCATCAGGGCCATCGAAGGGGTAAAAATCTCCATGCTCTGTTGAGAAAAGGGTTAGGGTTAGGGTCTGTTTGTGTCAGATTTGGAAAACAAGAAAAAAATATGTGTTCCAGTCAGTGTACTGTGATATCTTTCTTAGTTTTTCTCCACCATGCAATTTTGTTTCTTTAAAATTCAACAAATCAGAAAGGCTGTGACTTATGCATCTTTTTGCCAACTGTTCGGCTGATACAGAATGTATAGCTGAGATGCTTTGTCAAGTATCATCACCACCACCACAAGCCTGAGTCAAGGAAAACACAGCATTTTTAACACTTTCTGTACATTGAAACACTGTGGAAAAACAGCCGCAAGTGCAGGCATGCCACACGTAATCACTGATGTCTCTTTGTTGTGTTGAGTGAGTTGTACTGTATGATCCCCTGCCAGTCATGATCCGATAAGTGTCACTCATATATTACATGACAGTATGTCCTAGCAAAGTTGTCAACAAGTACTCTAGGACTCCAAGACAGTAAAGGCTCTGTGAGAGCAGACTGTGTGTATATGCAGTCTTTAGTTATAGTAGTTTACATTAATATTATAATATACAAAATGTATTCTGCATGATGAGTACTTGATATATTTTGCTGATAATACTTCTTTAGTACTAGTAACAGAGTAGAGGACTTGTAATAGAGTGTTTTTTAAGACTCTAGTGTCTCTACTTTTATACAAGTACTTCTCCCATAACTGAAAGATTTTTTTACTGATTCAAGACTCTTAAGATGCATTAAGGTGACACCACAACTAAGATAAACTGAGAAACAACTCCGCTGCTCTTTAACTCACCTCTAGTGCCAAAGGAGATCATGATGTCAGCAGTGCCACTGTAGATCCTTGTGAACGTCAGAGGAGTCACTTTGGCCCAAACCTGCAGAGCTTTTGCGATAGAGTCATCCACCTCTGCCACTGACATGTCAGGTGTGTAGTTCTCAACCCTGTAGGACAGAAGAAAAAAAAAAACACTTAGATATACTTACATAATCTCATGGATTTGCCGGAAAAGTGATTGTCTGGAACATCCTTCAGATCACTCACCTGTAGGTAAGGCTGTTTTTCTGCCACTTGAGGTTGTTTCCAAATGTGGAGAAACGTTCAATCTTGTTGTCTGGAACGCCACAGCGGGGCTTCTTCATCACAGCCATGGTGTCGGCGTCCAGCGTCCCAGTGATCTGGAGACCATAGAATCTCTGCATCTCCCTCAGTTTCCTGGTGAGTGGATTGATCCGTCTGCTGACTGGACCTCTTTCCTCAGTTAGGTTAAAGAATTTCTTCAGGTAGCTCTGCAAAAAAAAAGAAAAAAAAGTATTTTGAACAATTACAGTTTGCAAAATGCACAGCATGAACACATCTGAAATATATAACACTGAGAATACATGAAGACAAGGTTAATTAAACACACAAACCTCTGCAAAAGTTTCATCCTGCGCAGTTATGTCTGATACTGGCAGACAGTAAACTGCACCTGCCAGGCTTAGTAAAATGCTCAGACTGAGAGACCTCATATTTCCTTGTTGGCTGCAACTTGTGAGCGTCCACGGGAATCAGCTGTTAAATAGGCTGAGGAGTGGACCTGTTAAGGAGTGAGTGGGCGTGTTGGGCAACTCTTGTTTTGAGTCAGAGACTGTCACGCCAGTCCATGTATGGATGTGTGCCAGAACAGAATTAATAATGCTGATGACATCACACATGACATGAATGTCCGCACTGAAACAATATCAAACAAATATTGTAGGTACTGACCGGATAAATAAGATAAGAGATACAAAACTTGAAATGAATGGTATAAGTAAATACAATAATTATAATTTACAAATTCAACTGTCAAACTCAAACAGATGCTGTTAGATAAAAATCATGATTCTTTGTCAGTCTTTCTTTCATACTATAAACCATTGTCTATGTAGGAGTATAAAGAAGTTGACACATACTTGTCTGAGTATTTACCCTTTGATTTTGAACGTGTCAGCAGATTTTTGTAAAATCCAGTGCTTCAAGTTATATCATGAATTATATATGCTCATATTCTACCTCGGTGGCAGTATGACATGAATTGAAGGGTCTTTGCTGAGACGTTGGGCTCTCTCACCCTCAGGCTACTGCTCCAGTGATGTGCTTTGTGAGCAAACACAGACATGCTGGGTCATGTCATGAACAAAAGCCCTGGTTCTTCTGGACTGTCACCCGAGGTCAAACTGGAACCAGTTTACGAAGTAGTTGTAGATGCCATTGATACATGACTTGACTCATCAACTTATAATTAGAGCCCTCATTATATGTCTGTTGGTTGTTTCATCATAGAGAAATGTTTGTTACTAACTATGTCCAGTTATTTTCCATCCTTACATCCTTATGTTTATATTTATGCATCTACCAAAGTGACATCTGAACATTGTTGTCAGTGTTACACTACTTTGTGGTTGCTGTTTCGACATTGGATGGGACAGTGGATATGATGGAGTATCGTCGTAATTGAGTAACTTCTGTCTCGGACAGATTGGCCAACACTAAACAAAGACAGTCAGTGAGGATGGATATGTTGCAAGAAAAACACAAGCACCCAGTGTATTTCCAATAATATACCACAAACTCTACATAAATTTAACTTAATGTAGATTTTATGCTAATGTCAACACTTTTACAGCTGTCATTCATTATTCAGTCAGTCAGTCAGTCAGTCAGTCTAGGTTATTATTCATCACAGTGTTGTGGTTTTGGCTTAATGCTGGTCCTTACATAGAAATACACACGCACACACAGGACGTGGAAGGAGGAACTTCTCTCTCACACAATCCTTAGCTCACATTGCTGAAAATCCCCCACTCCGTCACCCACCCAGGGCCATGAGATAATCATCAGGTGGACAAAGACTACACACAGATCTTTCTTCACCATCTCACACTTATATCTGATGTGATAATCTTTTGGCTCTGCCCCAAAGTGGCCAAAATTTGGTTTATGTTTCCTTAATGCTAGTGTTTACGTTTTTAGTTTCAGTGTTTTACAGGTATGGAGTTTAGAGAACCAAAAGCCACGAGAGACTGATTTCAGAGATTTGTTCATTCAGCAAGAGATGTTTCACCAAATGTTTACAGACATGTGTATTGAGTGAATGCGTTCATCAAACTTTCTGTGTTGTCCCAAACAAGGCTGATGATGGGTTGAAGGACTGCTGGGTGTGCAGTTACAACCCCTAACCCTTTTACATTATTATTCAATTATTTGGTGTTTTTCTAATTCTTCTGGTAATTCGTATGAAATAAAACATTTTGACTTGCATTTACTGTTTCCTTTTTGTCCCCAGAGCCTTATCTGCAGCAATTACACCTTAAATGTAAATATTTCAGTTGTGAACTTAATGCACAGCTCCTGATTTTCTTGAACCCTGACAATGTGTTTGTGTCACAAATGAAGATTGAATCATGTGAATACTATTTCTATGTGTAGGAGTCTGTAACTTCCACACTGCAGCATTACAGACACAAACCAACACTCAGCTCAGGGGAATTTCCTTGTCCTAGTGCGTGAAAGGTGGCCAACAGAGAGTCTTATCCTGACAGCACCTCATGGGGGTGCCGTCCCTTGGGTCCCTTGGGTCCCTTGGGTCCCTTCGGCCTGGGTGACTAGGGGCTCTGCACTTTGGTGTGGTCATGGGCTGGGACCTCTCTCTTTTTTCTTTTCTTGCAATCTTTTTAACCTTGTGAAGCACTTTGTCGTCATCATTGTAACCACGACAACAAAATTTGTTGAGGAAGTACTTATTTTAACCTGAATCATGATCTTTGTCTAAACTCAAGTGAGACTGGACAGAAACTGCGTTCACTGTGAAGGTCTTCAAAACTGATGTGAGTGAGTCGCCACCTGGTGTTTAAATGTCATAACTGTCTTCAACTTCCACTTCAACTTTATTTTACTTATAGAGCATTTTAAATGCTCTATAAGTAAAATAAAGTTGAAGTGGAAGTTGAAGACAGTTATGACATTTAAACACCAGGTGGCGACTCACTCACATCAGTTTTGAAGACCTTCACAGTGAACGCAGTTTCTGTCCAGTCTCACTTGAGTTTAGACAAAGATCATGATTCAGGTTAAAATAAGTACTTCCTCAACAAATTTTGTTGTCGTGGTTACAATGATGA
>OMNW01007312.1:41770-56887 GCA_900303245.1 Selene dorsalis | reverse complement strand
ACCTCTATATATATATATGTATTTTTTTAAATATATATACATACATTTTATGTGCAAATAAAATATGAAAGAAGTTTCATGTTTGTGCCTCTACATCACATCATTATTAGAACATGACAGCTCAGCCCTTGGCTCTGCAGACTAACTCCCGAACACCTATGCTTGAGTCACCGTCACATGTTTCCTAAAAACCTGGATGAAGGAAAATGACTGAAAACCAAATAATTGGCACATTCACTCCCACATCAGCTGTGATTCAAAACCTGGGTTCCCACAGGACAGAGAAAACTGTTTGTCCGCTTAATGGAAAACCTCGAGACAGCTGAATGTGTAACGTTCATCAACCAATAATCTTGGTCTGACACTGGATCAAGAGGCAGTTTTTCTTTTTTTTCTTTTCATTTCAGGTCTGCTCCCGCTTTGCCTCGTCTTTACGTTGTCAGCAATGACTCAGTAAAAATACTCAGTACTCTTGGCCTTTCAGCTCTCCGACAAAAAAGTGGACGAATCACAAAAAGGCTTTTTCAAAAAATATTAGAGATTTTTTTCATCAAAAAGGAGCGAGGATGACTCAGGTACAACAGGACCTCTTTGTCAAATCAGGACTCCACTCATTTAGACATGTGCTTCTTCATACGCTGAATCTCCATCTGTGACAAAACAAAACTCACCATCAGTGTATTGTCCTCAGCTCATAGTGGCTCTGTCCAGTTTATATGTGTTAATGATACTATTGTACTTAGATTCTGCGTCTCACACCTGTAAAGTCAAGCGAATCCTCTTCTCCTCATCAAGCTCGTTCATCAGCAGTTTGATCTCTTTACTGAAACACAAAATATGGTCAAGTGAGAAACTCTGTGGTGGGAAACCACAACAGAGGCAGTGATGTGACATTGGGCGAGTAAATGAGAATCTGAACACGGATGAGAGAGACAAAGCTTTACTTGTGTTGACTCTTCATCTGTTCAAACTGGTCCCTCAGGTCCCTCAGCTCTGTCTGCAGCTGTTCCAGGTTGTTTGAAGAGTGTTTCGCTGGGTTTCTGCTCGGCTGGGGGTCCGATTTGAGGCCTGGGTTTGAATGCAGCACTGCAGACAGAGCCTTTGGTAGCAGAGAGGAGTAGGTCTCACTTTTGGCTGCCGCTGCCTGTGGAGAATAACTCAGCATTCAAGTCAGAACAAAACTTAAATTGAAATATTTATTGAAGCGCACAGATCCTCAGTTTTCTCTTTTACACTTACAGGCGGGGCCGACTCATTTTGACTCGTCTCCTGAGAGTTTTCTTGAGGTGTTGATGTATCCAGCTGTTCACTCTGGTTTTCTTTTCTTTCCTCCTCCATTATGAGTGTTACCTGTAAGTTCAGTCTAGTTTGAGACAGCTGATATTTAAAATACATTTGTCATCCTTTAAACGCGTGAAAATAAATCAGCTTTCGGGGCCCACAAAGAAAAAGTTCACATGGTTGTTAGGTTAGTAACAAATGATTGTAGTGATGGCCCTTTTAAGTAAGATATTTAAGTTGAAGCTCATATTGATACAAGACGAGTAAACTTCTGAATCTAGTCTCAAGTCAAAGTGGATATCTCCAGCTGCTGTATATGGCTGTTTGTGTATGAGGCAGCTCAGAAAAGTTAAATTTATCCCAAGGACAGATGGGACACAAATAGACCACACCACACAATCTTTATACGCAAGCCAAGCTATAGTAGTATTGTAGTCTGGTAGTATTTCACTAGGTGAAGTAGTGGTGGAATGGTTTGACGGTCAGATGACTGTTATTTAAAATGTACAGTATACTTCCCAGAGTCTGAAGCTCTGACTGTAACCTCTCATCTGAGCCACGAGCTGCATGCTCATTCAGCTTCTCCGCCACCGACACAATTGAGTCAAACTCTTCAGTGTCTTTGAAAGAAAGGGAGAATAAAAAAAAAAAAAAAAAACACGTCTTGATATATTTTTGCAATTCCAGAGCCTGCATTAACATTCATCCTGTTTTGATTTTATAGCATGTATGAAGAATTCAAGCATGGTAGTATTTCAAATGACTTTGAAACACATCAAACAATTGCTTAAGGCTTACCAGGAATGAGGACTGAGCTATAGCTGCCCATGGTGGCAGAGAGGAATACAAGTGTAGAGAGTGAAAGAGAGAAAAATCTGCAGTCTTTAAGTCTACATCTACAAATGACAGATTGGAGCAAGTCAGTGGAGCAGAAATCAACAGTCAGCTCACTACAAACCTCATGCCACACCTTCACACAAGAGATTCAACCACTGAAGAATAGAGGTGATTCTTTAACTATTACGTGTGATCAACTATTCGGCAACTTGAGTCTGTAAAGTGCGATACTTCTTTATCAGACTAAATTCAGGTGTTACAGCAGAGGCAGTTGTTTTCTCTCATGCCACAGCCACGAACTAATGTACAACACATGCTGGAACCGATGTACAGAAAGGTTGTTAGTAAACATACTAAACCAAATACCAGATTATTGTCAGTTACAGTCAAGGATCTGGTGCATGCACTCACCTTGTTTTGTCAGTGTCACCGGTGAGATACAGCAGCATCTGTGGTAACTGGACACCGTCCATTGTAGCCCAGCGTGGTCTGTGGAGTATGTTGTGATGAGGAGTGGTACTGTCAGGGCTAAGTTTAGCTCAGGACAGAGTGGAGAGCAGCTCTGCTCACAAATATCACAGGGGCAGAGCAAAGGGCGAGAGAGGTGTTTAAAGGGACAACTGGAGCGCAGTTACACAAGAACTGATGTTTAAACTAGACGCAAGAAATAAAATACAGGGTGATGATTCTTCTGGAATCTAAGGAGCCTTTGGAGACTTAGCAGCTTTAATTTTAACCATGGTTTAGCATTTTGTATCAGTGTACTTAGTGGACATATAATACCAAACTGCTTATGAAGAGGGAAATCAGTTCTCTTTCAATTGTACTGAAAGGTGGTAAATCCAGCAAATCAATACATGAAATAATTTTGTGTGATGTCAGATTCTCTTCAGGATATAAAACCAATAAAAAAATTACAGAAATATTCAAAATCTTGGGATAGAAATGGAATTGTTGTCTCACAGGTTGTCTGCTTCTGCCACTTAGCTGAGTCAGAGTTTACATCCCTGTCTGTCAAGAGTCATATTGTCTGCAGAAGGGACTTTGAATATTTTATCAAAATTTGCATATATATAACTATATTGGCAGACAAAATTATTTTAACAAACTAGATTCGGATTCCATGTCTTAAAAAAAAAAAGACAGCACTACACACGACTGATTCTGTCCAAATCCACAGTCAAACACAGACTCCTCTCAAATAGAGCTTGTTAAATCCAACTTTACTTCAAGTCTCAAACAATAAACTCAACATATGATTATACAAGTTTTACAAGTAGTTTCGGTGTCAGTAGACATGTTTCTAATCAGAACAACAATGACCAATCAAGTATGACACCTTGTGATACGTCAACGCAAACAATAAAAGGGAGATGTTAAAGTAAACATTTCTTGGACTTAACAAACCTGAAATTGATCGTTGCTGGTAAACGAACAAATAATGCTAAGACTACGTAAGTAAAACAAAGACTGCCAAGATCATGAGCAGCAATTCCCAAAATACACCAGAAAAAAGCTGGCAGTAGAATATAATACAATGGCATATGTTACAAATAGTCTAAAACAAATGACTGCAGTACTCCAAAGATGCAACTTAACAAATGTAAGCAACAACACTTCAATAATCTACAGTTACGTAGGGGTTGTAGTAAGAGACAGGGCTGTGCAGGCCACCCGGCGTTTTCCAGTGTTGCATCTGCAGGATGTAGGAACCTGTGTCAAGATCAGGACAAAACTGTCAGTACAACATTTCTTGAAGAGCTTGACGAAGGCTGACTGCTTTGTCATAAATCAACACAGACATACACTGTGTGTTTTCTCACCAGAGATCATCACCAGCGTTGTTGGTTCGGTCCTCTGTTGTACGGCACACGCTGACGCAGCACTCTCATGTTTCGGTATTTGGACATGATGCTGTAACTTTTTCTGAACACTGGTCTCTGATTTGGGAAGGGACGGGGCACTAAGCTCTCCTTTACAAAAAATAAGCACACACAAAATTCACAAATTAGTCATTAAGAAAAAAACATTACATTTTTCCCATAAGACGTAATGAACACTGAAGAGTTACTCATACATACCATGAGTGGTCTTCTAATATTAGGCGTCAGTTCAGGACCTGGCTTCCTTGGACCACCAGGGACTCTGAGTCTCTGTAAAACACAACAGTGAGGGATAAATACAAACAATAAGCTATTATCCTTATTTATTCCTCATACAGTTAAAATTAAATCAATACTGTACAGATGTATTAAACTACGGAGCCTGAATATGCTGTTTACAATGATTGAGTGTTGATCGTTGCGGCCCACCTACTGAATTTTAAAAAATGTTCTTGATGTTTTAGCTGCAAACCTCTATTGATGGTTTGCTTCACTGCATTTTTATATATTGCATGTACAAAACCGTTCAACAAAGTTAAAGCATTTCAAACATGCAACATGGCATTTTTTTGCCACACAACCCCCTGATTCATCACATACTGAGACATGAGCTCTGGACAGTCTAATACAGGTAATGTTACTCTCACCTGCATGGGTCCTCCAGGTCCTGGTCTCCTGAAGGGCCTCCCAGATCTGTGGCTCTCCTGCATCATATTGAATGGCCTGCAAAAAAAAAAGAAGCAGCAGCCGCCTGCATTTAACAAATGATAATCACAGCACTTTCTTTCAAACTACAGAATAATTCAAAGACACGAACCTGAATATCCTCTTGTCCAGTTGTCCCCGTTTTCTGTCTTCAAATGACGATCTGGTATCATTTGTCTTTGAGAAACGACTGTTGGATGCACCATCTTCGTCTGAGCTGCGTTCTAAAAAAATAAGGAGAAGATCCCCATAGCATCAACTTAAAAAATAACTTTAAAAGGGAACTATGCTAGTCTGGTTGCTATTCGCTGTTTTGCCAACCCCTCTCCGGGCCATGTGGATTAGTTTTCAATGAAGCTGGCAAGAAAGGAATCAATAAAGTGGATAATATTATTTGTCATATACGATGTTATGATGTGTATATTTGTGTAGTCTTATCCATCATAAACAAGAGATTACGGTTACGGGGCACGTTTGTGTCACGGTGCTGCCAAGACAAGAGCTGGACACCGGGGCGGAGGCACTGATGTTGCAAGGTTGGTTTTCAGCCAAAAGATGCGAGGTGGAAGGCAGAGAGCCTCCATCCTCCCTCGTTTCAAGTTACAAGTCATTTATCTAACCATCACAATTACTCTGAAGCTCTTTAATTAAGGTAAAAATGTAGCATAGGTAAGCTAAAAATCCTGCATAGTTCCTCTTTAAGAGCAAGGAAGGAACGCAAACTAATTACAAAAACAATTACACAAAAGACACCAACCTGTTGTTGCAAAAGACAAGATTAAAAAGTGATTTACTTACCAGCCTTTGACTTTGGGCTGTGGTCTTTCGGAGGCGAGCTGTCCTTAGAGGAAGAGCTCGGCCTGGGCGGCCAGTGGGACAAAACCACCAGGTCACGCTTCTCTATGGGAGAAGATCTGTGGAGCGTCACAAAGGAAGTGTTAAAGACATCGGCAGTCCTGTCCCAGCATCACATCAAGTTTACAGCAGTATACAAACATCTTAAATGCGTCCTGGATACAATAATAATTGTTTGTCATTCAAGGCATCGCAATATTTAGAGGAACAGGCAAGTAAAAAATGAAAAAAATAAAAGTTTTTACATCAAATTGACCTGTCGGCTCTTAGACGAAATGCAATCTAAACCAGTAATGAACAGCATTGTTTGGCAGGCATATAAATGATCATAAAGTCACGCATCACATGGGTACTTACAAAAACCATGGACTGTCCATGCTCCTTTACTCCTATTTTTGTACCCTGAATCAATCTGAGCTGTCTTCATTTACTCAGTGATTGTTAGAGTGGGCAAATCTTGGAGGATTTTTAAGATATCGGTCTACATCACGCCACCAAATCTTCTATCATCCCTCTCACAGAAGCACAGGAGGACAATACACTTGTTTTCACTGTCAGCCTGACGTTCAGGGGTTTTATCATCACGTTATTCTTAGTTGTTCCTTTAGTTGTCTTTTATCACGCTCATCATCCAAAGGGTTTCACAACATGCACCTCAGAGAGAAAGAGGAGATCTGAGCCTTGGTAGATGTCTGCAGTTTTGAAGTGAGCACATGAAGGCAGGCGATTATGTCAGCTTCTTCTCCAAAGTTGCTTGGTGGTTTTAAGAGATGATCCAATGTTTGTCTGCCCACAGACATGTCCAGGTTTCAAGGCCAATTTCAAAAGGCTTTGCAAAGCCTTCAAGTGAGACCTCTATTCTTTCAGATCTTCTGCTTTTTAAATTTTTAGGTATTAGGCATGCTTGAGAAAAAGGAAGTTCACACTGATGACTGTCTCATTTGTACTTGCAATTAAGACAGGGTCGAGGAGCTTGTGCAGTGCTCTTCTCTTCTCTTCATATAGTAGCTTTAAGACAAAATGCCAAGACCTTATTGGTCATGTGTTTTGTCCATCACAACATCTTCTCAGGGTGACATATGATGGTTTGGATTAGCTGTGTAAAGTAGCTGTGGAATACTTTGGTTTCCCCCAGGCGGATGCACACCTCTGGTTTTTACAATTAGGTCACACATCAGTAGACACAGGTACTGACCACTGACAAGCATATAACAAGGTGGTACAGTGAAGCTGCAAAGAGCAGGCTGATCTTGCTTCTGTCCCCACGTAGTATGAAGTCCATTTGCATCATCTCCTCTCATCTTGTTATCTATTTCAAATCCTTTCCCTTGGTTCTGTTTTGTTCCTCCTGTGTTTCGCCCATTTTTAGCCTTTGACATCAATGCTGAAACAGAGCTGGACATCTAGCAGCACCATGTTCTCTGGTTTGACTGAAAAGTTGCACAAACCACCCTCAGGGTTTTTCATCAAAATGCTTCAAGATCATTTTATCTCTGTGACAAGTATGGGAGCAGTAGGAAAACATCTGCAGACATCCTCTGACTGCAGCGTAGAAGACAACTCCAGTACTTAAGATGCACTGCATGAAGTACTGTGTACTAGCAGGCTCCTCTTCGTTCGCTGATAGAGCACTATCCACAAGAAGTCATGCTTCAGCTGGTGCAGAGGAATGCATTTTATTCAAAGGAGCCAGTCCTTTTGGCATAGGTTAACTGGTTTCGCATACAGGTAGAGTATTATCTCCATTTCTGTTACACATGATCTGCAGATTAATCTGGATCTATGGTGAATGTGATGACAAAAAATCCCGTATTTAGTGACTGTCATGCTCCATTGGTCCAAAAAATAATAATAAAAAAAAAAACAATCTGTCTTGGGCTTTTACTTTTTTGTTATTAAATTTCTATTATAAAAACCGTGGAACTTTAAGAAAATGTATTGAATTATTGGTAATTTAATGTGCATAAATAATGAAGTCAGAAATTTCACCCTCTGCATGAGTTAAATATTAGTTTCAGTGAAAATTAATGCACATGCATGTTGCTGTGTAATGCTGATGGTGGCTAGTAGCATCCAGCAAGAGAAATTCCTCTTCATTGTTTTCTAGGTTTCATTATCTCTCCGAACTAATCACCATCATCCATCTTGATCATGTCGTGATTAGTGCAACACATCACACTTTTAAACTAACTTTGTTTTCGGAAACTCCTCGGTCACACATGCCACTTGACTTTGACTTCACTGTTGTCCCATGTTTTACTTAGTGCCTTGAACAATCATCATTCAGTGTTGGATATCCATTTGATGCAACTCTTTTCCTCAAGGTCCATGTATGGCTGACACGTCATCAAATTTTTAACAAGGCCCAGTGTGGTTTTTCTGTGTAGGTCATGTTAAATGCTTTCTTCCTCATGTCCTTGTTTTGTGTACACAGGTATACCAGTTTACACGAAATGCTGCGACTTCAGATTTTGTTTTCTACCGTGGACGATGGTGTCTTCACAACGTACCGTAGAGCATTTCTTTCTTTAAGACCCTCAGTGCTGACAAACTGTTGGATCCTTTAAAAATCCGAGATCAACTGATCAACCACTCCACTCCCCTCATCAAGGGCTTTTAACATTTTGTCAGGTTTTCTAACAGGTTGGTTTTAGTGATATGCTGTGTAACTTAGCACCTTCTCTTCAGCCAGGGACAGGGAGGCATTTCAGAGCTTTTGCAGCTTTTCATCAACTGAATCAGTGTAGCACATTTAGCCCATCACGACATCTCCATTTTCCACAGCTGGCACCCCCTTCACATTGAGACATTCTTTCTTGACCTCCTAATCATCATCAAGCCCCTGCGAACAGTGCTACAAGGGAAATACCGTACCTGTGTGTGTTCAAGGACCGGCGGGACTCCACCTGTTCTTTCTCTGTGTCAGAATCTCGTGAAGACTTGCTGCCAGTGCCTTCTTCATCTCTGGAGGGTGACTGTGGTGATTCTGCCCTCCTTGGCTCCAGCTTTTTCAAAGGAACAGGATTTGACTGGAAACGTTTCTTCCTGATAGCAAGAACAGAGCTGATGTTTCCTCGTGAGTTGGAATCGCCCAGGCGAGGCCTGGGTCTCACGGACGGAGGTATTCTGAGCCTCATGAGAGACTCTGCTCTGATTTGTCTGCTCTTAACTAGGTAACCTTTGTCCCTAAGAGACAAAGGTTTACCACCAAAGGGCCTGGGAATACTGAGCAGTTGAGGTCTCTCTCTCCGGGGGTGTTTTGGATTGCCATGCTCCAGAGAAGGGTCTGGGGAGGGCATGCTGATGTCTGACATCCTCCTCTTCCGGGGTCCTGCCACTTGCCTCTCCTGAGGACTCCTATGGTAGGATGATGACTGTGATGGACCTCCTTTCCATGAGGGCGATCTGAAAGGGGGCAGGTGAGGGACATCTTGTGCCCTCTCCCTACTGTGGGATCTGCTGCCCTGCCTCTCAACCGGACCGCGCTGCCGTCTGGAGTCTCGCTCAGATGACCACCTGCACATCCATCAAACAATAGAGAGATCATTACAATGATAGATCCATTGCCATGTTAAGTGGGAGGCGGAACTTTTAACTTTTATCTTAATGCTGCCCCTTCATAATGCCATGTCAGAATGAAACAGGTAGAAGAAGTAAATTTTCAAAGAGCATTTACAGATGTAACACTCCTGTCAATGGCAGGTGAAACCACAATTATATCAGACCCCCATTAATCCCCTCTAATAACTATGGACTGGGGCAGAGTAGACGTAACCATTACGACCCCCTGTGACTGGGAGGACTGGGCCAGCTTCAGGCCACCTCTTTAATAATTTTACCCAGCTGGGATTGTTGCTTCACTCCTGTACCTCTCTGGACACGAGCCTCTCCCATGCATCTCTCTGGGGCTCCTCTGTGACCCTGAGGGCCTGTGTTCTCCATTGTGTGGATGAGAGAAGGCTCCAGCCTCATTCCAACGCTTCATGCCATGACCTGAGTGCTCATAGGGCCTTTCTCTGGGAGTGTAATTCCCACGAGGATCCCGATTCCGCTGCTCCTGATGGGGAGAACCTGACTGCCTTTTGGGGCCCCTAAAAGACCCCTGGTAGGCCTGTGTAGAGCCTGTCCTCCTATCAACTGGGTGGTTACGAAAATGTCTTGGGGAGGGTGACCTGTGACCTGAGGGGTGGCCATGGAACGGTGGCCCTCTTTGGCCTGGGGATCCATGTGCAGGACTGCGCGAAGATGACTGATGATGACCATGGGGGGAGCGGTTTGGCCTAGATGGAGAGGGCCTCCTCTGGCTATGGTGTGATTCCATTTTGGGATGATATGATGGAAAAGAATCCTGTTTGGGGGAACTCCAGTGATTAAAATGTGGCTCCCTTTGCTCTCCCATCAGGGGGACTCTCTTGACAACTGGGGGTCGTCCTCTACCTCTGGATTCTCTCCAGTTAAAAGGCCCCTTGACTGGGTACCCTTGGGCATCTCTTCGGCCTCTAGAGTTTGGGTTGTAATTCCCTTCACTGGGCCCAATGCCATGACCATCTCCATATGGTCTGATGGGATACAAGAAAAACAGACAGAATTACGACACATGCCACCATTACATTGTAAAAGCAAGCTTCAGTATCAGTTGTATATCTCTATAAATAGTCACAAGATGTAACAATTATGGCAGCTTGACATGATCAATAGATATTACCTCGGCTTCATGCGCGGTGGTCCAAATTGTGGTCGGACCATCTTTGGAAGTGGGTGAATAATCTGTGAACAAAAAAAGAGACCACAGAGTTTTACAGCCACAGGCAGATATAATGCTAGATTTCTGAAGCGAGCAACAATCTTTGACTTGCCCTGACTCCACAGCTGACGCAAGGAATTTATAGTCTGAGGATGAGTCACTTTACCAGGTGTTGGTTGCGTACTTGTGTTCTCCTTGACTCTTTCAAACAACCATTTCAAAAAATGAACCAAACTCATCATTTTCTATTAAATAGTCTCAGTCTTCTCCTATACTGCCTGATAGATAATAGTTGCTTTATTGTTAATAAAAATTAAAATGCAGTCAAAGTGTGTACCACATAGGCATAGTCCTTATTGTAGCAGCCATTGGTTTAGTTCAAACCTGCAACCATTTGCTGTGGCATCCTGTCTCTCTCTCCTTGACTTTCCTGTCTTGCTACAGTATCATATTTATATAAAGGCAAAAAAATTGGGAGGAATTAACTTTTTTTTTTTTTTTTAAAAGCAGGATTAAATTTCAGAAAACGATGGCGTCCCCATACACAAAATCCTCATCATTTAAAGTTTCATTTTAAAAACACATAGATTTTCAACACACAATGTTTTAATGCTGTTGCAAAAAATAATAAAATAAATGCCCTTGCATCACCAAGATGTTACATTAATGTTTTAAAAAACAGCATTAAGAGTTAGTCAAATTTCAGCAATGGTGCAAAGTGCATGTCCTTAACAGTTAAGGGTCTAAAAGCAAACCCACATCAGTGTACTAGCTAATCATAGATAAAAGCCCACCTGTCTAATCTAATCAATCCTGTCTCAGAACAGCTGACACTAAATTACAGCTGCTACTTTTAATTGTTTTAATGATTGTTGAGAAAGTCTTCAAGTCTGTTTTGGACAAACACCAATTTCTAGTAACAAACAATCAGCCGTGCAAATTCCAACATTACCACAAAACGTGTTACATACATATCTGCTCATGGTGACATAACGGCTTTATTCCTTTTTCTCGGTGATTATCAAACAAATAACCATACAGGGACGTGTACAATCTCGTTTAACATTATGTGGGTAACACCAATCTATTGAGACATAACGAAAACCGCAACATCGGAGATGGGCATATTTAGCTTGGGTGTTTACAATGGAGGCCCCTGATTCAGTTTCAATTCTGATCCTTCACCGGCCTCCATTTTTAGTCTGAGCGACTTGCAGTGAGTTGGAAAAACAACATGATTCAGACATTATTCTGTTCTCCGTGTGCGTACACAAGCCTGCACGTGTGTAGTTAGCAGTTTTTAAATGATCCATGGTTACATTTTTAGACTTGGTTTATATTTAGCAACACTAACGTAAAAATACAAGTCGAACTAATGCTAACAGTCTTATCTAAGCTAAGCTAAACTAGCTAGCCTGGGTTTTCGCTTGCTGATAAAGCTGCTCTCAGAAAATGCCATCCAGAGTCATTGGGGCCATCTTAGTGAGGGGTCAGATAAAATAAATATCGACAAGTCAACTTTATCGAACCTTATTTATAGTTATTACGAATTTCCAACTACTTACCGAAAACCAACCGTCGAGTCCGTTACAGCTGAGGGCGACTGCGACACACTTCAGCTGCTGTTGCTCGTCGCACGTCCTCAGCAGCGTCATAGACAGGCTGCAGCGCCACCTATCGCCCCGGAGTGTGAACTACACGTGTGTCTGCGAGGCCCGAGTCCTCCTGTTTAAGGTAAGGCTAATTTTAGTTACTTTGTATGCTACTGTGTCGTTTAATCAATTGTAATGCCGTGTAATGAGTTTGTTTATTATAATTAGTTTGAATTATCAGAAGTATACAAGTCTATAAAATAAATGTAGTACAGTTAGTACTTAGTGCAATATTTGACTCCAAGGTGTAGATTTCACACAGCTCAGACCGAAGAAGCTTCCATTGAACATAACTATGCAACTCCTACAACGATCAAAAAAGACAGAGAAAAAAACATTCAAGTATTCATTTTGACATAGGTTTCATTAAACAGGCTCAGCAAATCAGGAAATTGAAACCAACTGGCATTTCCCCCTTTTGAGGATTATGTGTAACAATTTATATTAAGACATACAAATAAAAAAATGTTTCAAAAATCCCCAAATTATATCCTTAGATTGCACAAGTTTGCTTGAACAAGGCCAGATGGTTTATTTTCCTTACAATAGTTCATTTTATTGACTTAATGAAGGTTTTGTGGAGGAATGTGTCTGTTGTTGTCTAGGATAGCTCCAAGGATACTGACTGGCACTTTCCCAATGTCTGTAGCCACAGCAGCCAAGGTCATAGACCATATACTCAGAGTAATATAATGAAATGAGTGTTAGGATGGGGAGAAGTAAACAACCACAAACCACAGGTGCCCTTGCATGAGTGATACCCTACTACAAAGTGGGTGAAGATGCTGTGGTGTGTAAGTGCTCGTGAAACCTCTTTAAACATGAAGTGACTGGCTCATAAATTTACACCTATATATCTACCTATAGCAGAAACTCCACCTATTATCCTCCAAGTGTTTAAGTCTTCAGAGAGCCAGCAACTCTCCAAGACGGCAAGGCAGTCTTATCAAACTGCATTTACTGGAATTTGATTGTAAATCTAGAGTGATTTGTTTCTTCTTTTGTATATGCGGTGTCATACTTGTGATTAAAAATGTGATCACATATTACCCAGGTTATCTGTGTAACAACAAAACATGGATTAACACACAAACAAAAACACAAAATTAGTTTTTTTTAATTTTTTTTATTTTATTGTTTCAGATAACATTATCATGACCATGCTTACCATGCACAATGTCTACAGAAATTACATTACTTAAAGAGTTAGTCTGGCTGTGAGAGATGCAGATGTGGGAGAGGACTTGAATGCCTTTTGAAGTGGTTGTGGGTTTGAAGTTGCAAAATATACAGCAAATCCTAATTTTCAGATACTGTGTGTTACAACATGGCTTCTTCACTTCAAACAACCCAGAAAGCCTGTCCAGGCTATGCACTGACTCAAAAACATAACTCTCAACATCACCTCATCAAGTGACAAGGTAACACAAACAATTGGTTGCAACATGATGCATTCAAATCAAGGTTCAAGTATTACAGGTCACATACAACAACTCCAGTGTTCATAAACACACACAGCCAGAAGACTGTCAGGTGTTTTACCACAAAAATGAAGAAACTAACCAGCCCCTTATAAGGCATCTACTGAAATGACATTGAAATATGACACAGGGAATGTTGTAAATTGCAGTTGTCATCAATTTTATGAGTTGCTCAACAAGTTAAAGGAGCTGATTCTTATTCAGGACCGCAGGGCACAACAAAACAGACTCAAGAGACGACAGCATCTTTATAGCTACAGGGCACAAGTTGATTGTTTAGCAGACATCCCTGCACCAGTGCACTTCACTCTTGCGTGTCAGTAATCAGATATCTATTGATGGGGATCTATGTATGTTACTGCATGTCTGATAGGTTAATGCATCCATTAGCTGTGCCTAGGTGACCACCATTAGAGCTCAGACAGCCGCTGCACCTCCAACGCATTAATGGCTCCACTGTATGTCGCTGCCAACTGCATTTCCTTTGGTTCCAACCATCTGGTCCATGTTTCTCAGGCACTCACTTCTCCTACGCTCATGGTGCTTCAAAACTACAGAGGAAGGTGATGCCAATGCAGGCCCACAACTCACCACGTGCAGGCTACAGAAACATAAAAACCATTTATGCTTTCACGCAGAAACACAAGAGCATGAGAGGAAAAACACAAACACAAGGCCTATTATGGCTGAAAAGCTTCCCCTGACAGGGGCCACATAACTCTACAACATCCTCACTCAAACAACAGGAGGGAGACTTACCTGTAAATCCCTTCTCCACTGCTTAGATTCCCACATGCTCTCAGTCAAACTGTGCAGTACGACATGACCAAAATAACCAACTTAGCACAGTGCAAAACATCATGAAACTCATCAGGGACCAACATGTCCCAGTTGTTTCATAAATAAGATTTTAATCATCATATTTTTGCACTAAAGTTCAAGTTAGCGATTCATTCTAGTCTCCAATAAAGGTTTAGTAATGTCATTTGCGTTAATGTCATGTTTAAAAAAAAAAGAAGAAAAAAAGTGCAATAACATTCAAGTCACGAGTTTTGCACTCATCTTTCTCACCCGCGTGCGGTTAGAAAATCCCAGTCAGAGATAAAAAGAAATAAAGGGAGTCACCTCATTGCTTAGAGGAGAAAATGTGCCTTTACAATCCTACAATCAGACCTCGCTTTAAATCCACTGACTTTCACCCAAATCAGTCATCAGTTCATGCACGAAGAGCATTTTTGAAGTATTATAAATTAGGCTGTTGTGAAAATGAAACGGTAATGCCTTCCCAGCAACACACTGACTTAGCCTGAAGGGCTTAAGGTGGACAGGCAGCAGTAGAAACATGGGTGTTCTGAGTAGTATCACTTAAGTTATGGGGCTGAACTGGGACTCATTAAGGAGT
This sequence comes from Selene dorsalis, assembly GCA_900303245.1. Lineage (NCBI taxonomy): Eukaryota > Metazoa > Chordata > Actinopteri > Carangiformes > Carangidae > Selene > Selene dorsalis. The sequence goes on along the minus strand of OMNW01007312.1, from coordinate 42,047 downwards.
CTGTGCAGGGAAGGTTCAAGATTTCTACCAAGCTACTGGATTTGTTATCAATAGTGTCTTTTCTAAATATCTATAATGAAATGATATTTGTCCGTTTTGTTGTGATTTCACATATTCACACACATTTCTACTTCAAATGTGCTCATCTTGCACACACTTCAGCAAAAAAATCAATAATCAATCTTTGACACATCATTTCAATGGTCAGTTTCTATGTGACTATAATATAGGACATGTTTTGTTTATATTGCAAGTCATGGTTTACAGTTGTTTTTTT
>OMNW01007312.1:5577-41750 GCA_900303245.1 Selene dorsalis | reverse complement strand
TTTTTTTTGTAAGTCAATATCTCTATGGCTCTATTCCCATAAACGTAGCAACACAAGGGGCATATACTAAAGTGACACCCCTGTGAGTGTGTGTCTGTGGGGGGGGTGGGGGGAGAAGAGAAGTGGGAGGGCAAGAGAAAGATAGGGTTAGTGAACTACTTGATGCTAAGTTTATTTGAGGTTGAGGACGACACCCCGATGAGCTTTGAGTCTGACATTGGACTGACAACTCCCTCGATGAGGTTCTTGTTACAGTCACCCAAGTTGCCCTCTGAGGACAGTTTGGAGCAGGTGAGGCTGCCTGTCAGGTCCATCAGATCCTCCAGGGCGCGAGTGTTGCTCATGCCACTGTGCTGGATTTCGTTGACCGGTGAAAACTCTGGGATTGAAATCAGTTCTTCCTTTGAAGCCGGGCTGAAATGTAACAATAAAAACAACAGTGTCTTATAATATCCAGCCTGTTTAATTGAATTCGTCACTGAAAATCAGTGGTTGCTGGTGAATTTTTCAAAACAAGACAACCACATTTACTCATCTCAGTCCAGGCCTTGATAGTAAAGTGCTACGTGCTGACTCACCTGACCTCCATGGACTGCACTTCGTCACATGACCCTGTCCCCTTCACATCTAGCGGCTCCAGCTTGATGACGGGGGGCAAGAGGTGTCCCACCGGCGCCGGTGTCACTGAGGCTCTGATAACCTCAACCTGAGTCCCTCCTTTAACCTTTTCTTCGGCTGCTGACACGTGCAAGTTTTGTTGTTTGCTTCCCTCATCAGTCACATGGTTTTTCATCAAGGCACTTCCTTTATTCTTCACCTCTCCGTTCATCACCGCGCCCTCCTTTTGGCTCACTTTGGCATCTGCTTTCATCTTTGTTGGCTCTTTATTTATTTGGTCTGTGGCTTTGACAGTTGCTTTGTGCTGCTTGTTTACATTAATTTCCACCTCTTTCCCCTGTTGTTTAAGAACACAGGCTTTGGTTTCTTTGCTGTTCTGGCTGCCGTGCTCTTGACTGCCTTGCTTGACGTCCAGCATCTTGTCAGGGAGGCTGTGTGTCGGCATCACCTGTTGAGTGTTGTTTTTAACTTGTACACTCTTCTGACTGTTGACCTGTGCTGCTGCTGCTGCTGTTGCTGCTGTTGCTGATTCTTTCTTTACTGTTGCACTCTCCTTTGTGTTGACCTGTGCTGCTGCTGCTGCTGTTGCTGCTGCTGCTGCTGCTGGGGCTGATTCTTTCTTTACTGTTGCACTCTCCTTTGTGTTGACCTGGGCTGTGACCTGCTCTTTAACCTGAAACTCAACATTTTTGGATGCTCGCTCGTTCACCTGAGCATTAGTTTGAACCGTCTTTACATCCCCTGTGGAGAATAAAAACAATATCAGAGTGGGCGTCACTTTATTTGGACTGTCCTGTTAATATTAATGAAATTTCACGGTGGAAGAAACAGTTCATTTGTTCTGAAATGAAGACTCAGCTCTAAGTCTATTCCTGCTGACTGTGGACAAAGCCAAATGAGAAGAGTACTAACACAGGACAGTTCAAACAAAGTGTTCACACACACTCTACAGAGCAGATCCCCTGGAGAGGGAGGGACTGAATAATCCTTCCAAGTGCATTTTCAAGAGCGGCTAATTTTACAGCCATCTCCCATGATGCTGCTCTAAAGCAAAAGGACCTCTATCAGCACCGAGAAAATGCTGTATAACCCTCAAGCATCAGAATGATTACATAACAAGACATTAATAAAAAAGATGGAAATATATTGGCATCAGTCGCCGATTGAGATTTCACACAAGCCAACTCATAAAAACGTAGCTCTCTGCTGTGCATGCTCAAAATAAGCTACGAAACTGCTCAGATCAAAAAACTGCACGTGTCCTATTATTTGCATTTTAAAAGCTGCCAGGCAAATAGCGAGGGGCGGAGTGAGCGCGAGCAGCAAGCAAACTGAGGTATTTGCAGCGTGACTGAATAACTTACTAACCTGGGGGCGAGACGGACTTCGTCTCCACCTGCTCCTCCTTCTGAGCCAATGCAGAACAGAGACGATCGAGTCAACGTTTGTGGTAATCAAAACACAAAACCAAAGTATCACCAACGGCAGAATTTAATAAAGGTGGTAACAGAAAGCCAAAGTTTTAATATTAACAATGAAAAATAATCCCATAATTAGCAGGTGTGTAAAGGCAGCAGGTCAGCTGTATGAGAGCAGAAGGTGTCTCTTACAGTACCTTCAAGTCAGCTTCACCCTTTCTTGTTCTCTTCATGATCTCTTCGATTCTCTGCAAAAAGAACACACCAACATTTAACCACTGTGTGAACTAAACACAACTCAGGAGGTTAAAATGTGCAGTGAGTGTCTGAGACGTCCTTTCTGTTTGAATTCACCTTTTTTCTCAGCTGCCTTTCCTCTTCTTCCTGCTGCGTCTGCAGCTCTCTGTCTTGTCGTTGACGAGCTGCGTCTTCCTGAGCCTGGACTTTGGCTTTTTCTTTCTGTCAAGATAGAGATGAAATCTGTTTTAAAACCAGAACCGAAGACAGAACAGAACTGACAGGACTTCACTCTGACCTCTTTGTCCATCTGAGTCTGTAGCTGCTTCTCCTGCTCCTCCTCCTTCTTCAGCCTCTGAGGGTCTTCTTCCTTCTTCTCCTTTTGCTCTGCTTGTTGAGCCTTCACCTCCTTCTGCTGCTGCTCCTGGGTCAGTTTCTTCTTAAGCTGCTCTTCCTTTAGTCTGATTGGCAGGTACATACACTCATTATATACACTGAAACACAAAGCCGTCCAACAGTATTTAACACAGTATTTAAAGCCCATACAAAGACCTTTCGTTTTGTGTTGACTTTGGTGACCCCTGTGGACAAAAGCGGCAGTGTTTTGCCGGAATGACGACTGCATTTCCCATGAGCTCTGGCATGTATTGTCGTAAAGACGCTTATCTGGCTCGCACATGCCGTCTCCAGTCTGAGTGCATCATTTTGTCAAATCATTTTGTCCGATGGACTGACCCGACCACTGCCTCCCAAAGGTAAAGAGTTACACTATTTAGAAATAGCTTATCTTCCCACCGATGGCCTCATTTGCTGTTGTAGGTCATACAGAGGCGTCAGCAGAAACGAGAGACTTTTACATATCCAGTTAAAAGGTCTTTGTAGGGGCTTTAAGTGACGATGCATTCAATGAATCACCTTTCTTCTTCCTCTTGTTCCCGTTTTTTCTCCTCCAGTTCTTTCTGAGCTCGAGCCTGACGCCTACGCTCGGCCAACAACCTGGTAGCCTCCTCTGCATTTGTTGTGCCAGCTGCCGCCTTCCCTGTAGATGTGCACGTTGCCGATTCTGTCACACACAGAAAGACAGCATGAAAGAATTATCCAAATGTGTTCAAGCTAAATGCTGATTAAGGAAACAAATACTCTCCAATCACCACCTTTCTTCATGTCTCCATTCTCAGCACTGCTCTGAGTCTTCTTCTCTGAGGGATCCACTTTAGGAGACACGTGATCCTTTCTGTCAGGCGACTGATTCTTTTCAGATGTGTCGCCTTTGAGGAGCTTATCAGAAGTTTCCCCCTTTGGAGGTCTTATTTTAGTGTTTTCAGCGGTGACCACATTCCCGTTGGCTTGTGAAGATGGATTTGTGCTGTTATCGTCGGCGTTCTTCTTCACTGCAGTCTCAGCTTTGGATTGTTCGCTGTGTTTCTCCACCTTCTTTTCTTCTGCTTTCCTGTCATCACTGGATATATTTGGACGATGTCTTGTAGGGGAGTAATGGTACTGATGTGCATTGTTGGGAGACTGGGCGCGTATCTTAGTTGCCAGCCTGCACACAGATAACAGATGTTAAGGTTTGATGACCGGACAGAAAATAGTGCTGTGCAAACAAGGTATTATTCCCAGCTGACAGCTTCCTTTGAAACATCAAACCCATAGGCTTACTTAGAGGAAATAGGAGAAGCCAGGTTCTTGGTGACACTAGCAGGGGATTCGGATCTTCTCACAGGTGATCCACAACCTGGTGATGCAGTTCTTCTTTCTCTGCGCAGCCGCTGTTTCTGTAAGCAGTGTTATTGTGAGTCATTCAGGCAATAAGATCGGGTTTCTATTCCATTAATATTTGATTCCTAGAAGTGTAATGTTGGTATGTCAGTGTGTAAGGTGTGAGGACTGACCTTGGGGGTGTTGGGAGTGGACTGAGAGCCTCCTTGAAGTCCAGCTCTGTTGTGATCTGCGGGGTTGAGTGAGCTGCAGAAAGGTGACCTGTGAGGGCTGCAGGGTGCTGCATGATGACAAACATGATGTTCATCAAACCAAATAATGATAAAGAACCAGTGACATAGGGATATAAATACAGTAGCCAGGGGGGCGGAGGGGGGGTGGGGCTTGACCAGACAGTGTGTGTTGCATTCAGCTGAAGCTTACAAACTCACTGTTGCAGCTGGCAGAGATGATAGTGCAGTACAGATTAATATGAGGAGTGGCTGCCACAATATTAGATTTCCAGTATAAATACATTAGCTATATCAGTAAGTATCACTGTGTAATTGTGATTTCATTTCTCCTCTGTGGCTCTAGTTAGAACCACAAAGCAGAAAATATTTCAACACTGGGACTTTTTCACTTTTAGTTTTTGCAGCAATAGATAAAAAATACAACAATGAGCTTTGCACAGATCAGCTCTGCCCTGCTGGACTTTCCGACATTGACAAACAGATATGAAGGGAAAGATTTCGGTTGTGTTTCTGCCAGGAAACAATGTCATTGATTTCCCTTGATTAGACTTGGCCTGACTGAGCAGTGCAGGCTATTGAGCACATGTTTGTCCCTGATTCAGCTGAACAGTCAGACATGGTGCAGTGTGTTCATGCCACAGTCATTTTTAATCACTATTAGAAGTGAATCCCTGAGTTTGTAGACGACTGTGCAGAGTGATGCAGGCACGCACATGCCACGGCTGTGAATCCCAACAACAACCCTCACTGTGCCACACCGACAACAACGACAGCAAATGACGATACACACACACACACCCACACACACGCGCACGCACACACACACACACACACTGACACTGTGCAAGCTCACAATCACAAAAGCCTTAAACACAGAGTGCATCTTTTCTTGCCACCTCTTGTGACTTCTCATCCGTCTGTCACCATCTGTAAAGAGTAATCTCTGAAGAGTGCAGCCATCTCATCGGGATGACAGGGTCTATTTTAGTGAACATATTTTGATTCTAGGTCATTTGAGATTAATCTCCAAAACTGTCTGTCGGCTCCTGAGGCCTGGAGTCAGCACCACTTAGCTGCTTTTTACACATTGAGCCTCTCACAGATACTCCTTCACACGTTGACACACTGTGTGACTATAATACCCCCTGTGCTGGAGATCATTGAGTTTCTCAAGTCATTTTATCCGGTGCCCTTTGACCTCTTTTTAATTGCTGGGGCAACTAATCCAGAGGGTTGATGTGTTGGTGTGTTTCATCGAGGCTTTAATCTGCCTGTAAGACTCTGAGGTCTATGGAACAGCTCGTGCTGCTGCATTTTAACTGTCCTTTTCTAAAGGGTGCTACAAATAAGTCGTACTGCAGAGTTTGTCTCCACAAGAGAGGCGATAATGAAGAGCCCTGCAACAACATTAGGATGTTTTGGCTTGGTTTTGCATGAAAAATAGGTTAAGATCAGCACTTAAGGACAAAGGTTAGTACAGTTACAATGGACACAGTCTTTTTTTCCAAAAATGAACAACAACAATGCAGTAGAGCACAAACACAGCAAACATAATGAAGCTAGAAGTACACACAGATTACTCACAAGCATTTAGTATAAAAAAAGAGAACCATTTAAAGTCCAACACACATGCATCACAGAAAGACAACACATGTTGCCTGTGGTCTTAAGTTGACGTCTCAGCCTGCCCGAAGGCAAACCAAAACAAACACGGTTAAACTGTTGGATGAACAGGAGGGGAGATACAGTTGGGAAGGGCAAGGGGGAGCAGGGGCTTAACTTTACCAGATTCGCTGACAGCAGGAAGGGGGGAGGCAATGCCATGGGAAAAGGCGGAGGCAGCAGAGAAAGGGAGTGGGGCATTCTCACTGTCACCTATAGGCAGCAGGCGGAGCAGAGCAGAGCAGACAGAGCGTTATGAACAGTTTATCTGAGCAGTTCCTCTTCCAGCTGTAGAGACCTGGATGGGAGTTGACATAACAGCAGCCGTGTCATGATGCACTGAGATTAGACTTGTCGTCAGACTTCAAGCCACCGTGTGGAGGTTCAGACAACTTCCAGCTGTGGTGGCGTCAAGAAAGACACAGCGACAGATCAGCAATAGTTTATATCATGTAGTTTAGTTTGTGTAGTCGAGACACCAGCACAGACACTGTATGTAACTCCATCCTGACTCTGTGGGAAACCAGGAACACATCTCTGCTCATGCGTACTTCAGCAGCCAGGCTGTCAGCAGTAATCAGGCCAGAGGAGAGGCTCTCATTCACACACACACATACGCGGAGTCATAGTTGTCTCTCCATGGCATTGCATTGCCTAACCGTAATGTTACCCAATCTCACAGTCGAACCTCACCATGGCCGAAAACATCTTCTTCACCTTAAAATTTGCTTCTGTACACGACGGGGACTTTCTTTGTGTCACCACGAGAAATTCAAGACCCAATAATGTGACTTTGTGAACAGATTAAGGTCATCATACCTGCAGTACACATGCCCGTACACATACGCATTCACTCACTCACACAAAATTACAGCACAATGCAGTCCCTCTGGAGAAAAAAAACAGATGGTGTTTCAGGTCATTCACATGTGCGTATAACTCTTCTGTCCTCCACGTTATCCAACACAAAGCTCGGTCCTTACCTGCTCCTGTTGGGCAGCCCCTGCTCCAGCGTTTGTTCCTCTGCTCCAGCTGAAGGCTACGCTCAAGAGATCGTTTCATCAGGGCCTCCAACCGCTCCTGAAGGCAACACAGCAGAGACGACTTTGATTTAATCTCTATCCCTTCACCACTGGCTTTGTTGCTGATGACACAGTGCAACAAGGTACTTTTTTATATTTGGAGGCTTAAAAAGATGAGTCAGACTTTGATCATTTTATATTACAACAGATGCATTTTGTAAAATGTCTTCCATGAATCGTCACAACCTGAAACCAGCACAAATCACTGTAGTCTAACACGGACAGCACCATTTTGAGTGAACTGACCCTCTCCTCCTCGAGCTGCTGCCTCCTCTTCTCCTCCACTGCAGCCCTGCGGAGCTCCTCTTTCTGCCTCTGCTCCTCCAGCCGCCTCCAGCGCTCCTCCACCGTCCGTTCATACTGAAGCCGAGCTCTGCGCTCCTTCTCCCTGATCAGCTGCTCCCGGGCCGCTGACACAGATCACACACATATATTTCTGACACAGGTTCTCAGGATATACACAAAGTAGAAATAAAAGATTTTTTTTTTTGCAACATTAATCTGATCAATATTTTAATCTCATTTTAAAAAGTGGTGCATGTATTTCCTTGTTTTTGACTTCTGCGGTGAATTTGAGTTCATCTCAGTCGAACCTCAAGACCAGATCATGAAGAGAGAAATCCTTGTCACCATGAGTCAAACGCAGGAGCCAGAGGATTAACTCTGAGCATGAGACCTACTTTAGCAGACTATTCTATGTTGCTGCCACACTCTCTGAAGTGACAATGCTCATCATATCAGGAGCTCAGTGAACTCAAAATGAATCCTCGATTGGTTCACAAAGCTCTCTCCGCAGCCAATTAAACTGCAGGGGCAAAAAAGAAACTTTGCAGGGGAAACTCAGACCTACAGGCGTTTCAGAGCTTCTTCACCCTTCATGAGATCAAAGTCTTCACTTGTACTTGTGCCGAATAAAAACCAGGACATCACCTACCCAGACTCCTCTCCCTCTCCTCACGTCTCTCTTTGGCTAATCGCATCCTGTCGTCTGTCTTCATGTAACCCTCCACAACTGAAAGATGAATGGAAATGTCACAGAGGAAAGACAAAGGCTGCGGCAATGAACCCACACTAAAAGGACAGGGAGACTTACTTTGTTTACCTGCATGGTTGCTACTGCTGTTAGCTGCTAAGTGTGAAGGGGATGCGTGCCCATTTATTTGTGGCTTCCTCTCTGTGTTGGATGGAGCTGGAAACACAGTGACAGAAGGAAAGGAAGCACACTCAGCTTTGTCCAAAAGATGCATGACATCAGCACCACAGCGCTGAGCTGCAGCACTGCTTTGTTACCACCAGGGGGAAACGTCTCCTCTGTCCTGTGTTAAGTGCATTGTGTTGCAAAATGCCAAGTATCCCCCCATGCCAAGGGCAAACTGCAGCAGTATGCAGGAGAGGGGAGGAAAGTGTCCTTGATGTAATACTCGCTCCACATATGCTGAATGTAGCTTTTGCTTATTGTTGCTGAGCTTTGACACCTGCAGACTCACACTGTGCAGTCTGTGATGATTCTCTAGTAATTGTGAAATAATCCAGAATGATTGTGCAATAAGTGATTTTCAACCAGGTGAAACCACTCAGGAGGGAAAGTGTGAATTATGTGACAGAGGCCTGAGGGGGGGGGAGTACTCACTAGTTTTTCCAGTTCGGGCCGGAGAGCTGTGACTGTTTGTCGGAGATCTCTTGTCGGGAAGTAGAGTAATGGATGGGGTTGCCATCTTTTCTCCTGGCACACAAAACAAACAAAAGAAGTGGTAATCCTCTATTGTCACATTAATATCACTTTAAGATTATAAAACGGTTTTAAGCAGTGACAATGGAGGGATTTGCTGGACTAAGACGTTACAGTGTGAATGTGTGTGTGAAATCAGAGATGAGAAAGACAGTGACACATCACACATTTACTCAGAAACTGTAATAAATCTTTCACTCTTAGGAGAGAAAGAGAGAAATTGGTTTAAAAAAAGAGTGTTTATTATGAATAATATGTAATAAAGATACTGAGAGATGACAGTTGTTGTCAGATAACTCCATCTACACGTTGACACTGTCTCTTTCTGTGAACTACAGAGTTTAATTCACAGTTTAATTCCAAAAATTCACTGAATCAGTATGTGCGCTGCAGGCTAGACTGCCAACACAGAGTCAGTCGCTTTACTTGATCAAGTGAATCACTCTCTTTTCAGTCAGGGCTTTTATTGTGCCCTGAAACCTGGCAGACAACCCTGCCTCCCACTTAAATATGGTTTGGCAGCTGCTGTTGCTGCTGCTGTTGCTGCTGTATTTCACTTGGTTCACTTTTACCTCAACTTTGATGTTCAACTGATTTAACTAAACATATTACCGTTCTCATTCATCATGGTCAACTTGTCGCATCTCTAATTTTCCATGACAACGTATCGTATTGATTTTTCAGTAGCCACAGTGTCCACCTCTAATGATCCCGGTCTGTATTTACAGTAGCTTTCACAGCTGTGAGGGTGAATAGTGCTCATACTACATATCGTATTTCTATGTCCAGCTGAGCTGAAAACCTGTAAAAAGACAAGTTTCAGCAACAAAATTCAAAGTAAAATGCAGAATTTTTCACTTCATCATTTCTCTTTGACTTGATTTGGTCTAAGATTTCGATCATGGAGTAGTTCTTACATCTTTTTCCAGTATATTCTCAATGAAGCAGTGAAACCAGTGTGACAGGGTCAAGTGTGCAGTCACTCCTCTGTATCACGTTAGATTTGCTTTCTCCTCTTTCAGGGCGTGGAGGGTCCAAACCAATGGAGGGAAATAATCACCTTCATCCTGCTCTGCAACAGTCTTCACCCCAATAAAGTCATCAAACAATGATTTGGTGTTTTTCTAATCATACAGTGTAATCCATGGGTCTGTCCTGTGGCACAGGCATCAATCCAGTCTTCCTCTCTCCACCCATTTGAACCCTTTTATCCGATTGAGTCGCGTCATCGCAGAAAATGGCCACACACACAGTTTGATTTTGCTTTCAAATGAACCCTTAAATCAGACCTGTAATGCCAGCATCTATATGAGAAAACGTATAGATGACACAATGACAGGGGGCAGAGCCACACAAAGAGGAAACCATAGTTCTGTTTTGCTCAGTGATTAAAAACAACAACAACAACAAATGTGCGTGCCATGTGTTTACTTTATAAGAAATACAAATCCTATATTTAACCATATAGCTTGTAGCCTGCAAACCATTTAAAACAAGCTGCACTGTTCAGACGAGCGAACAGATAGAGGAGTGAAGCCGGATCTCCACTGCGCAGCCAGCATCAAGCACATAAAGCGCAGCAAATGTCAGTTGCGTCATTCATGAGTCTGCTTTAAACCGCGGCGAAAACACAACAACAGAGCCCGAGAGCATGACGGTGCCAGGCGGACTGGACGGGCTTCTTACCTGCTACTGCGGTGGATGATGTGACTGTTTTCGCCATGGTGTCTGTCACAAGCAGAAAGCGCCCAGGTCAATGTATGGACGGGCTGTTGTCACCCAAAACACTCTGCAGTGAAAGCAATGCAGCACAGGTATCCGCTCCTCTCCTCAGCAGCAATCTGAGCATGAGACCACGGAGGACGGACACGACCACTCACCATTCAGGTCCGGTCCGGAGGTCGTTCAGGAGAGTGGAGACGGAGGACAGGACGGCAGAGGGTTTGAGTGTGTGTGTGCGTGTGCGTGTGTGTGTGTGTGTGTGGATGGAGGAGGACGAAGATGCTGCTGCTGTTGCTGCTGCTGATGGGACTGAAGCGGAGAGGATGATGCGCACACAATCGAGTTTACAACCGATCGACCACACCGTGCGTCGCAGCGTATAAGCCCGCCCAGATCCACAGGCCATTAACACATTACCGGTGAAGGAGGGTTCTTCTCTGAACAGAACTGAGGCAGACTCAGTAAATTTAACCCACCACCCGGATGCAATGACAATTAAAAAGATCAATGCAAACTGCTCTGTACTGGTGCTAAAAGCCGAGAAAAAATGTGGTCTACCATGAGTCTGTGCAATAAATGGACTATACCAGTATAACAATGATGCAATGCAGATTGCAGACAAGTTTCTTGTTATTGTGCGTAATGCTCCAGTAAGCCTAACAACAATTAGGCCTGTAGTAATACTGCAAAAGAATAAAAATAAAAAGCATAATTAAGGCCATATAGCCTAACTTAAACTTAACTAACAGTACCCGCATTACTAATGAGCATTTTAATTTAAAAACGTGTTTTTCTCAGCTGTTACATGCAGCACAGGTAACATAAGTCTTAGAATGGATGAATTGGTGGAACAACTCAGTAGCCTACCATGACATTTTCAGGTATTTAAGTAGGTTAGGCTAATACAGGACACAGTTAAAACCTGTAGAAAGATATGTAAATAAATTGCATCAAGGAGCAAATGGGGGAAATCGTAAAAAAAATGAATGAAACAAGATTACGATAAATAAAAAGCGTTCAAGAGAGTTTTTCTTTCCTAAACGGTGGTCACACCACAGTTAGATCAGAGAAGAAGAAGCGGCAGCAGCAGATTTTTCTACCGTTATTGCACCAGCGAAGAAGAAGAGGAGCGGAGCCGGAAGGACAGAGGCTGACAGAAGGACGGAGCCGAGCCGCGCTGAGAGCTACTTCACACAAGATGCTGACCAACGTCTCTAATGTGCTCAGAGCCTGCGCCCAGAGAAATGTAAGTACACAAACTTTAATGAATGGACGTTTAAAACCAAAGACGAGATTTCAGCCTCTCTCTAAAACCTGCAGTGTTTTCACAAAACAACACAGTCAACGCTGTTCTGACCTTGTGAGGCCGAATGTAGCTTGTTTGGCTAACACAGCGAAAACTCCACTAAAATCACCATGACAGCTTTAGTCAGTCAAGACCTCACTAGTTTTACATTTTCCTGCATTTGATGTGGTTTAAACCTTTGTATCTCTTCATGCAGTTAGGATAGAAAACAGGCAGCTTGTGTCACGTATGTGAAACCAGGCACTAGTCAATCTGTGAAGTGGTGGAAAAATTATTTAAAGAAAAATTTGGTTAATTTATAGGGACATTTGCATGACTGGTCGTCTACTCTGATTAGCACTGATTTACACTTGAATTAACTCTATTGTTTTATTTATAACGATGATTAATATGAGAAGGAACAATGGTCTGATGTTTTTCTGTTGTGCTGAACTGCAAAAACTAAAAATTAAAATAAAGAAAACTTGAATGCGGTTTGTTTAGTTTACAGTCACCTTGTGTTTTATTTCATACTCTTATGATTGCCATTATTTGTGCTGTTAGATACTTGTACATTGATTAACACGGACTGCCTTTGTATAAACATATATATTATATTTCATGAGACTCTAAAAATATATATTTGTGTTTGTTCTGAGTCATCTTAGGTCTGGGTATCAAGTCTCACTATCTTGTGATGTCAATACAAAATAAAAGGCAGCCATCAAATTTTTGTGGCCTTCATGATTTTGTACCCTTAGTGTCTGACCTATTTGTTCTTAAATTAGATAATTATTTTTTTCTAATTTAAGCCAAATTATTTGAAACAAAATTAGATTACAGCTGCTATGTACCATTTGTGCACTACCTTATATAGTTGCTTAGAGATCTTGTCTTAATCTGTCATTTTAAAATAATCTTCTCTCCCATGTCAGGGGGCTGCGGCGGTCATGTCAGCACGCACATACGCTGACTTCACAACCCAGGCTACCTTCGAAATAAAGGTAAACTACAAACACTGAGTTATATTTTGTACTAAACTGATCAGTCCTCATGGTGGTTTGTGCCTTGAGCCCTTGGGATTTGTTTTTTTTTCTTCCCTCTAGAAATGTGATGTCCACAAGCTGGATGAGGCCCCGGCCACTCAGGTTGTCATGACTCGTGATGAGGGCCTGCAGTATTACCGCATCATGCAGACAATGAGGCGCATGGAGCTGAAGGCAGATCAGCTGTACAAGCAGAAGATCATCAGAGGGTTTTGCCACTTGTATGACGGCCAGGTTGAGTGAACTAAAGTTTTCTCTACAGAATGAAAATAGATGGAGAGTTTCTTTCCACTGCTGGAGTAATAATATGAACAGCAAGATTATTTGAAAGCAAAGTCTGTGTTGAGGAGATGCACACAGAGGAGTAGTGATGAAGATATTTAGACCTCACATATCTCTACATACATAGGCCAATAAAAAACATAACAAGCTGTTTTCTCTTTGTAGGAGGCTTGTGCAGTTGGTATTGAAGCAGCAATTAATTTGTCAGACCATCTGATCACTGCATACCGTGCCCACGGCTACACTTACACCAGAGGAGGCACCGTGAAAGAGATCATGGCTGAGCTCACTGGTGAGACAAAAAGTTTAAGCTACAGTCACGTTGAGTGGATCGTTTTTATTATTCTCCTTTTTTTATTACACCTCACCTGTCTTACCCTCTCTACCCTGTCTGTGTGTTTGTCTCCATAAACAGGCAGAAGAGGAGGGATTGCAAAGGGAAAAGGAGGCTCTATGCACATGTACTGTAAAAACTTCTACGGAGGAAATGGGATTGTCGGAGCTCAGGTAAATCACCAAAGTCCAGTGTTTGATGTCAAACTGGTTATATGTTCCTTTACTATTTTTCTTGTCCCTTTTGGTCTCTGAAACTAATTATTCATCCACTGTGTTGTGCTGTTTTAGAAAGGAGTGATAATTAATTTGAAAACTACTGACTCAGATGGGAAGTTGGTGTAAATATGGGTCAACATGTGCTACCAGTACGTTGTGAGTTTGATGTAACTGTGATAAGTAATTGTGAACAAACATAACTGAAAAGGTACAGATGTCCATCGGGGGCCAATGTCAAACAACACACTGAGCAAAAAAAAAAATGTAATTTACAATAAATTATCCAGATCTGACCCAGAATAGAACGCATTTGATAGTTTTTACTGATATGGTGAAGATACAGAGTAACTGAATGTGACGCTGGTCACAGACATGTTTATCTGGCCAGGCTGGTCCCATGGGTGCTTCAGTGTTGCAAGGAGAACAAAATGCCCACTTCACAAAAGTTAACACTGCTCACATTAAATAGCTGCAAACAGAAATGTTTAGTCTCACAACCCTCTAATGACTGTATTGAAGGAGACAAGTTGCTTAAAATAGATAACTGACTTTGTACAAAACACATGATTTATTTACACTAAATATATTGAGCCAAGTTATTTCACATGATCCTGCTGTGATGCAAAAACCCTGTCACTTTTTTGTGTGTTGATTTTGTAATGTTACAACCTTTGGACTGATGAGCCCACTGAAATTGCACCATGTCTGTATCATTAAAGTGTAACAGTGCTGTATGAAGCTGCTCTTTGTATCTCATAGTTTAAGCTCAATACAACTTGTATAACCAGACACATCTTGATCCTCCTCAGGTTCCTCTCGGTGCTGGTGTGGCTCTGGCCTGCAAATATCAGGAGAACAACCAGCTATGTGTCTGTCTCTATGGTGACGGCGCTGCCAACCAGGTACAGTGCAGGAATCAATGCAGCTCTGTTCAGTTACTGGTTTGGATCAAATCAAGTTTCATTTAAAGGTTAGGGATTGGCTCTCATTAAAGATGAAGGTTTAATGCAACTGTTTGTACTTGACATGTAACTATCATGTTCCAACCTGCTCGACTCATTCACTGTTGCAGGGAGTTAAACCCCAGACATTACCACATTAAGAGCGGATTCAAACCGGGCCACTGTGCAGGTCCTACATTAACAATGCCATGTTTTAAAAGGTTTTGGGGAAGTGTTGTGTCCCTGTAGAAGACATTGTATTAGCACCTTCACTAATGGATACATTGAAAATTACAAACACAAAACAATAGCAGATTGGCCTTGTGGTGTGTTTCTCTCCTGAATCAGAGCTGCTACTGATCTTATAGACGTCCTGTATCTGAGCCAACCTCAGCTGCTCATTTCACACTTTCAAATTCAATGCAGAAAATAAAGAAAAATAAAGTTTGTTTTAAGGAGAGAAAGTGGTTCAATTGTGCAGAAAACTAAACCAAGACGGAATAAAACACACTCTAATCCTGTCCGTATAAAAAGATTAAAATAGAATAACATCACGTTAAAACCAACTTTTTGTGCACCTCTCAGGGTCAGATCTTTGAAACTTACAACATGGCCGCCCTCTGGAAGTTGCCCGTCATCTTCATCTGTGAGAACAACAGGTACGGCATGGGCACCTCGGTGGAGCGAGCTGCAGCCAGCACCGACTACTTCAAGAGAGGAGAGTTCATTCCTGGTCTGAGGGTACAGCTCCTACTCATTTTCTCAGATTTTTTTTCTCCACTGATAATAGTCACTGCACAGAATAATATATTTTAATCGTGTATGGTGGCACAGCTCAGTCTTAATCTGGCATCTTAAACAAGACATTCGTGATGAGAAGATCATCAAAACTTCGCTTTGCAAAATGAATGTAATGTAATTTAATGGATCCTTCAGTCCAGAAAATCACTCTTTGCATATTGTTGCGTATTTCATTTAAAGTAAATTTTAAAATTCAAATTATCACACAATTAGGTCATATACCTAATAGACATGTGATGAGCTAGTTCACGGTGACTGTCAGTGTAGTGCATTATTGACTGTAATGTATTTCCATTGTTGTTGTGTTCAGGTGGATGGGATGGATGTGCTGTGTGTTCGGGAAGCATCCAGGTTTGCAGCTGATCACTGCCGGTCTGGAAAGGCAAGTTTAAAATATTGACTCATCATCAGGTGGAAATTTAATTTTCGTTTTCTCAGCTAAAATATTCTTCATCCACTTTTCACCAGGGTCCCATTCTCATGGAGCTCCAGACATACCGTTACCACGGACACAGTATGAGTGACCCTGGTGTCAGGTAATTAAGTCCCTGAGCTTTTGTTAATTTGAATTTGTCAACGTTTTTCTCTTTCTGAATTATTTTTACAATAGTAAGGATGTATAGTGCTGGACTGTACTTTCCAGATGAACAACATGTGTCTGACCTACATATGTTATCCTCACTGTGCTGCTGCTCCTCGCTTCTGCCACTGTCCCACAGTAGTCTTCATGTATTCTCCTTCCCGCTGTAGTGGCCTTGCAATGTCCTGAAGACAGACACTAAACTGGTATTGGCTTCAATAGATGAGTTCAAATTGATACTAACTCCTCAATGTTGTGATAAGAAATATATCTGTTATAACACACCATGAATCACAGCAAAGTTACTTCAGTGCCAATCGAGTGCAGTGGGGATTATAATTTTGCGCATCCAAATCAATTGTCATTAAATTAACAATCAAGATTTTCCAACTTTTAGACTGCAACACTTGAATATAGTGTCAGCTCCAAAAAACAATGACCATTAGTGCATCCCTACAACGTCCCTGCACCAATCTCTCCCCTCTCAGCTACCGCACACGTGAGGAGATCCAGGAGGTCCGCAGCAAGAGTGACCCCATCTCCATGCTGAAGGATCGCATGCTCAGCAACAACATGGCCAGCGTGGAGGAGCTCAAGGTAGGAAATACATGTAGACTGTAAAATGGAAAATAAAATGTTGTTAAGGGATCCAGATAACCACATTAGTGACCAACTACTAGTATATCCAATGAGAAAATTATGAAATTCAATTTTGTATATTCTTTGTTAAAGTCAGATTTTGAAACAGTTGAGTGAATATTATGTGAGGAAGTGAGATGCACAATGTAGGTATTTAAGTTTTAAGGACTGTGAATAAAATGACAACAATATGTCGTGATAAAGGGCAATTAGTTTCCAATTAAGATGTTTCATGAGGTTTGGATTACTACTAGTTAGTAAATATAACCAGTTTGTGACAGTTTTGCATTTTAAAAACTCGCTAACATGGAGCTGAGGTGGTTTCTGCTGCAGTGAACTGCAAACCTGCAGTGCATAGTTTAAACACAGGAGAGAGCTGGTCTCACTGGATTCAGCCTCGTCTCCCCTCAGCTGAACTCAGCACTGCACTGATAATGTAGAGGACAAGTTGACCCAAGGTAAACACAGAGGAGTGGATATTCATTTTTAGATGGATCTCTTGTGAAACACATTCATCTAAAATATACCTGTTTACAGTGCAGTGTGCAAAAATGTCCCCTACTGCTCATTTTCTAGTTTTAATCTATAACACATTTGTTGAAGAAATCTCCTCCTTTGTGCACATTTCCTGCAGATTACTGTAATTCTCTGTCTACTCTCGTGTCTGTAGGAGATCGACGTGGAGGTGAGGAAGGAAATTGAAGATGCGGCTCAGTATGCCACCACAGATCCTGAACCCCCTCTGGAGGAACTGTGCAACCACATCTTTTCTAACAATCCGCCGGTGGAGGTGCGCGGCACAAACCCATGGGCCAAGCTCAAGTCTGTTAGCTAAAGGTTTTTTTTCTCATCCCTTCTTGATCATATTAAACAGATTGACCTCTTCTTGCCCCCCCCTACCACACACACATTTACGCACACATAATTTAATGCTCCATAAAGTTGTGCCTCAGAGGCAGAGCTTAAAGCATCATCAAGTAATTACATTTCAAAGCCGTGTCTTTTAACAGCAGGGGCCATATTCCCAAATATGTTCTGAGAATCAAACTAACAAAGATTGACAAGAGCACTACATGATTAAAACCTTCAGTCCCTGCTCTACACAGTGCTCCTGTTTATATCTGCAGACAAAGTCAAAGACATCAGGGCTCATTCTTCTACCTGTAGAGGAGCCATTGACTGCCATTAAGTTTTTTTTAATACAGTTTGAAAAGCTTCCATCGACTTTTTATCGTTACATGAATTATTACATCAATTGCCATAAACACAAAGCCTTACAGTGGGACATGTACATCAGAAAGACACAGCAGTAAGTGTAACCTCGTGCCATTTTACTTTATCACAGAGTTCCTCCAGTCTCATGAAATCCAACCTCACATGTATTTATTTTTTTTCAAACATACCAGATTGTTGGTCTTTTATTTCTAGCAATTAAAATCACCACCAGAGGCGTTGGTGGGTTAGTTCAAGTCTTCATCTGGTGTATGAAGTAAATGCAGTAAGTTATAATTGAATTTTAGAGGGAAGCTTGAGAAAATATCTAAGCTACTGTATTTAAGAAAAAAAAAAAGCAAAGCAGGGGTCTGTCTAGATAAACACTCAACATTTGAACCTCAGAAGGTTTTGTAAGTTTGGCCTCTTGTGGAAACGTTTAGTAGATTCTTAATGTGCTTGTTTGATGTTCATCTCGGGTCATATTTGAGGTATTAATCGTCCGTCACAGTTCAACTCATCTGGATTTGTACTCTTTATACTAAAGTGTACATGATAAATAATTCAATTTGATCCGTTTTTGTCTTTTTACTCTTTTTTAACCCCTTGTTACAAAGACACCATAGACCACATGTCTCTGTTTGATTTTCTCTCTGTATACTGTTAGAAAAAGTTCAGATACTGAGGGAAAGGTTTAAAATATTTAAATTAATCTGGCCAAACCAAACATGTGCCTGGCAGATCTCGTGTTGTTTTAGAGGATGAACGTGTCGTCGCATGTTTGTGTCACGCTCCGAGCTGAGCAGGTGACTCACACATCTACAGATGTGTGAGGACAGATGTTCACATCAGAGTGTTTTTACATCTCATACATATGGTTCTGTTGCAGATACTCAGGTGACCTTTTCAGGGTCATGACACAATCATCAACAACTCATTTACTCCACAAAAGCACTTATTCAATATCTGATGTACATATGGAGGGAGGTGTATTATCCTAAATACAAACACTCCGAATGAGACCACAGTCTAAACTAAGTGGTGAATGTAAGTAAGAGTGCATTCATCAGCGACGCTTCACTATTTCAATTTTCCAAATGTAGAGAGAATTTGGGTCATTAAGGATTATTCAGGATGTATCTGTAGCGTTTTGTGCCGATATGTGTGTTGTGTGGAATTTTTACACATCAGTAAAGAAACATTATTGGCTCAAATGTGCAGGGATACATGGACATTTTGAATTTCAGTCTGTTTTTTTTTTCTCTTATGAAGTTCTTGAACACATCACAGTGACAGAACTGCGGTGACACCTCAGGTAGCAGAATACAAACAACCTGTATTTCAGTCTGTACTGTAAGCAGCAAACTACCGTGTTACTTTTCACTTGTTAATGATTATAAGTTTTGTAACAATCCTTGTGGATCCCTTTGAAAGACATCAGAATGTAAGTTAAATAATAAAACAGACTAAAACTTAAAATGTCAACACCTGGGTTAATACAACAGGAAATGGCGACGGTGTTTGTTGTGAACTGTTACATTGAAGGGGGCAGACAACCCAGAGGAACGCTCCATGGAAACATTGGATTTATGTGTAAGCTGCTGTAATAAATAAAGACTGTAAGATATCTGTGTCTGTGCACTCGTCTTTTTAATGGGGTAAATGGGTAAATTCACCAAGTGCTTTAATGAATAGTGATTAATGCTTTTTACTTTTTCAGGAAACAAATTTATACATGGTGGCACATTTTTGGATGTATTTGTTTTTTTATGATCCTGGCTGAGGCTATTCTGGCTCATGGACGCTTAAGTCAAGTGACTTCAATAAAGTATCCAAGTCACCAGTCATGAGGATGCTGCTAAAGTTGTTTTTGCAGGTCTTTTTGAGTCTAAATTAAGTGCACATCTGTGATCAGGTGGCAAACTAGAATTAACAAAGACATTTAGACATTTATTTTAGAAGTAGTAACACTGCAGAAATATAGACGGGCGAGTGGATATTGATATCATAATTGTGATTTTATGAACATTTCTAAACAATGTGATGTGCATTTTTGCATAAGTAACTCCAGGTGGATGTTTGTATGATGTATATTACAGCCCTGTAGTTTTTGCATGAAGGATGATTACATTTAGATATTTTATATACTTTATTCTTAATATTATCCTCAAGAAATGATTATAGACTTATATGCATCAACCACAGCACTACGAACAGATGGTCATGAAGTTGATTTTGCACCTCTGCAATAATGACTGTGACAGACAATAATAAGACAGACACAAACATAAATGAGGATGATGAATATTGCAAAAATAGGCCACAGTAATCATGTGCATGGACAGACTGTGGAGAACCTGTCCTTAAACAAACACATAGCTAGAGTTCATGGCAGGTGGCAATCATGTATTTACATATTTACTGTATTTATAATGGTATTTATTCACTAGTGGGAGCTGGGGCGTGTTTGAATGTGGAACAGGAGCCTGAGGGAGTGGGCATCAGGAGCTAATTAGCTCCAGGAGATGGCAGTAATGCGACAACACGAGGACGCCGGCTGCTGCACGACGTGACTGAAGAAGACGAAGAAGAAGAAGAGGAGGAAGAAGCAGGCTCCTCAAATCCTGACCAGAGGCTGAAACGCAGTGGCGGCCAGCGGCTACGTGCTCACAGAGGGACGACACAATGGAGTTTCTTTCCCACACGAGTCTGAAGCAGCAGCTTCTGTGCACGTCTCTCCTCCTCCTCCTCTTCCTCCTCAGCTTCCTCGCCACCTCTGTCACATCTGCAGATGAAAGTGCGAAAAACTCCCAGTGTCACAACTACGCGGGAGGACACGTCTATCCCGGGGAGGCTTTCCGTGTTCCTGTGTCTGACCATTCCCTGCACCTCAGCAAAGCCAAGAGTGAGTTTCCCCCCTCCTCTTCTTCCTCTGCTTTTTACTCAGATTGTTTTTTTGTTTTTTTTTGCTAAATTGAAAGTGTGCACTGGTTTCCTGTGGCCCCTGTCGTTGACAGCTGCTGCAGCCTCATGCTCTCCCTGTAGGACAAACTCTGCAGGACTTTATCTGTGCGCAGCTTCTACTCTTCACCGTGTCCCATATGCAGTGGTTTAATCCATAATACTATTAAATTATATTCAACACTTTGGGCCTTTTACTTTGAATCAGATAGTTTGAGTAGGACACGTCATTCTGTGAAATTTAGTGGATTGTGTCCCTCCCCCCGCCCCTTACATGGCCCAGCTCCAACACCGGTTCATACAGATATTAGGGGGCTGGACTAAATAACAGAAACACTGAGAAACTATCAGAGGCACACACCAACCTCACCCAACCATCATCTATGAGGTCATGTCATATGAAGTATTGGAAACCAAACTAATAGTCAGAGTAAGTTGTTTGTACCTCAGGTCAACACTCAGTTTGTCTGTTTGTCATGTGTCGTCATGAGGTTTGAGACTTTAAACCATGTTTCAGCATCTGAGTCTGCATTGGCCCTGTGCCTGTTTGACTGTGTTACTAATCTGAGACAACCACCGCAGAGTTATATAATGATTACAATATGAGAAGAACAGCCATAAAATGTGGGAAAGAGGGACAAATATTAAGTTTTATGACTTTATTTATCGCAACTTTAAATTCACAATTTAAATTATTTTCTTTATCAATCAAAATTCACAATATGTTATTTTCTTTGGCCATAAAACATCAGTAAATGGTGAAAACAAAGCTTTTTTTTTTACTGTGTTGTGCTCTGACATTTTATCATCCAAACACTTAATTGACTGATCATAAAAATTATCACAATCAAAACAATCACTAGTTGCAGCCCTGGATATAAACCTAACAGTCTTATGACCTCAAAATGTTTGTCCGGTTGAATATGTATTAAAGGGGAACTATGCAAGTCTGGTTCCCTCTCCACTGTTTTGCTCACCCTCCTCTGGGCCATGTGTATTTGTTTTTAACAAAGCCGGCCAGGAAGCAATCTATGGAGCAGAGAGGATAACATTATTTATTACATATACGATGTTACATCATGTATATTCGTGTAGTTTTATCTGTCATAAACAAGAGATAACGGGTTATGGGGTGCATTTGTAACATGGTGCACAGAGAGCTGGACACCGGGCCGGAGGCTCTGATCTTGCAAGGTTGTTTTTCAGCCAAGAGACGCTAGGTGGAAGACAGAGAGCCTCTATTCTCCCTGTAAGAAGTTACAAGCCATTTATTTAACCATCACAATTACTCTGAAGCTGTTTAATGAAGGTAAAAATGTAGCATAGATAAGCTAAAAACATCCTGCAGAGTTCCTCTTTAATATTATAATTAACAGTTGGAAAAAAAAATCCAAGTTTCATCAATGAAACATTTTTGTTCCTTCTATTTAAGTTTCAAAGCCTGCTCCACACTGGGAAGGAACAGCTGTTATCAACGGTGAATTCAAAGAGCTGAAGCTGTCGGACTACAAAGGCAAATATCTCGTCTTCTTCTTCTACCCACTGGATTTGTGAGTAACAGCTGAAGCGCACGCCACTGAATCACCTCATCATGTATGTTGGTTTGCTGCACAGGGCACGGAGTACATTTTCTGTTTCTTTTGCAGCACGTTTGTCTGCCCCACTGAGATCATTGCATTCAGCGATCGCGTGCACGAGTTTCGTGCCATCAACACAGAGGTGGTCGCCTGCTCAGTGGACTCACAGTTCACCCACCTGGCCTGGTGAGAGAGCTGTCCCCATTAACCTACATGATGTCAGGCTTCAGACAAAACCTAATAATAACAGAAAGGCATAGATGGTGTTATGTTATTATTTTACTTTTCTTTGTCAGTGTTTTGATTATTTTGTGTTTCATAGCTTCACTCTAAATTTCCCTTTCTAACAGGATCAATACACCAAGGAAGCAGGGTGGACTTGGACAAATGAAAATCCCTCTGTTGTCAGACCTCACTCACCAGATTTCAAAGGACTATGGAGTCTACCTGGAGGACCAGGGACACACACTTAGGTACAGTTTCACTTTTATATTGATGGCATCTTCATTGTTTTATAGGCGATCACCTAAATTAATTCTGTCTTGTTATACAACCCTGTTATACAACCCTGTTATACCACTCTGAGGTGCACAACACACAATAACTATAACCCTAACACTCTACATCCTGCTTCAATCTGATCTGTCCACGTGTCCACCTCAGGGGACTCTTCATCATCGATGACAAAGGCATCCTGAGGCAGATCACCATGAACGATCTTCCAGTAGGAAGATCTGTGGATGAGACTCTGCGACTTGTTCAGGCCTTCCAGTACACTGACAAGCACGGAGAAGGTACAAGAAGCTCATTACAATGAAATTAAGTTAATTTATAGTTTAATATCTGAAATACATTCATTTTTTTATGCCTGCAGTGTTGTAATGCAGCAGTGGGGGTTTGTTTTTTAGTTCATTGGAGCTGTTTTTGTTGTGCTAATAATGTCATTTTTTACAGTGTGTCCAGCAGGATGGAAACCAGGCAGTGACACAGTGAGTATCACTGGAGCTGAGCTCACTTAGATCTTTGGTTATTGTCCTGTACATGAAGGAAGATCTCAGCTCACCATGTATCTGTAGACCAGTCAGTCTCTGTCCAGATACCATAATAACACATTCTGCCTCTGTGTAAGCAACAAGCTGTCTGGTTTATAAAAACTAAAAGACTTCAGATGCAGATACTTCAGACAGAAGTTTAGACAACTGAGCTGTGAGAGTTGCCGGAATAGGATGAAAGGTATCAGAACAGGCTGCAGAAAAGACCTATTTCTGGCATTTTTGCAAAATACATTAATGGCCAAACTTGTGAGCAGTGGCATCGCTGATTATTCACACTTAAAGGTATTTAGAAAATACTGCTTTTTAAACATGGGACAGATTTGTCAGTCAGGGCTCTACATTGATCATATGGTGTGTTGGAGTATTTCTCCTGTCTAATGTGATTCTTATCATCAGAAATACTCCCAGTGCACTAATTCAATTCTCTCTTTCCCATAGATCATTCCCGATCCTTCAGGCAAGCTGAAGTATTTTGATAAATCGAACTGATCTGCGTTTCTGTTTTCCCAGTCTGTAAAATCCACCACTTACTGAAAGCCCAAAATAAAATGTGTTTTCATAAAATGAAGTCTGGTTGGTTCCATTGATAGTTTTAGCTCAGTTCATAGCTTCAGTCTTTGTAGCACTGTAAGTTTCAAACATGGCATCCCACTGGGAATAAACAGCCGGTCATTGATGGGAATTCACCCAGTAGCTGCCAGATGCTTTGAACAGCAACTGATTATAAAGAAGGAAAGAAATAGTCGCAGTATTTGTTGTACTGGTCACAGTGTTTGTTTTAATTTTTTGCCATAATGTAAATGAGTGTTTTACAGAGTGTACATGTCTCACCGGTTTTACCTTGGAAACTTGCCCCAGGCTTTGCACATTATGCATGACTCCTTAAGCATTTACTGAAAGGATCAAATAAGTTTGCACACGAGTGTGTGTGAAAAGCAGATGCAAATTCTGAGTAAATGGTGCAACATTACTTCACAAGAGTTGGTTAACATCACATCCCTGCTTGGTCTTAAATGATAAAGACAGAGAGAAATGACTGTGCTGTAAAAACCACTGGGAAATGCACCAAACAATTCTGCAGGTGGAGCACAGGTATACTGATTATGAGTACTGTATATAAGTTATAAACAATCTGCTTTTTATAATATAATACGTATTTACTGTGTATATCATGTAATAGGGCCTTGCAATTACCACTGAAATGCAGGCAGAGTATCTAGAGTTGCATTAGCTGCAGCTAATGTTTGTGAGTGAGGTTTGTGCTTAAAAAATGTTGTTGAACAGGTCAATCAAGTGCAATTAAATAGTCTGTTTAGAGAACATTGCGAAAACACTAACTCTGATCTGTGTCACTAAAAGATATGTTGACAACGCGGCTGCACACCAAAGAGTCAAGGGTCAGTGTGTTTATGACTGATCACAGACTACTGAGGTTAATCACAGACAAAGCTTGAGACACTGAAACGTCCTCCAGACACAGCCGAGACTCTGAGCTGCTGTTTCAGGGGTTAATCTATCACCGTCTCGTTCCTGGCTGATGATGACCTCAATACCAGCTTTACTTTCCTTGTTTCCTATTCACTGAGGTACGACTCATGAGCAACATGTTGTTCAAATGAGCAATAAAGGTTTTTCTGTTCAATCTCAGCAGTGCAAACAGTTGCTCCTGCGTTCGCAGAGCAGAAACATACATATATATATCTGTGTGGCATCACTGAGGAGCAATTTGTTCAGATTTAAATGTTAAATTTCCTCTTTCACGTATTGGTTATTCTTTACTCCGCTCCACAGAGTGTTAAGTCCTCCGGTCATGTTTTTTTTCAAGTCTGGTTAATATTTACCTTTTTAACAACACACAAATGAAGTAGTCATGACATGGAGATAAGGTCTCACCAGAGAAGAAAAAGAAACAGGATGTAAAGGTGTCCTTTGGCCATTTATGGATTAAAGAGCAAGTTTGCCTCCCCTTGAGATACATAAAAGCGAAGTTACAGAGGCTGTTGTTTCAGTCTGTGCAACACAGCCAATGCTATTCTGCTGGTTTTCCAAATTCATTGGCGGGGGGTGAACTCCTGAGGAGCGGATGAAGAAACAAATTTTGCTTTTGTTCACATTCAGAGGACTAGTAAGCAAAGGGAAAAGGGGTAAAAAGAGAAAATGGCCAATTTTATATTACGGACAGCTGAACCCAGGGATGTGCCCGATATCTTGCGACTTATAAAGGTAGGTCAAATGTTAAAGTCTGATATTTGAGCAAATCTATTATTGCTGTTCTACTATCTGAAATTGTAGTTCCAGCTCCTTCCTCCTTCCATATTCCTTGTTTGTTTTTGCTTTTTAGGAACTTGCGAAATTTGAGGAGATGGAGGAAAAGGTTAGGCTGACAGAAAAAGGTAGCTCACTTTAGTCAACACTTATTTTTCATTTGTGTTTGTTTGGATCTTTACAACAAATGTTCTTGGTTTTAAATGTATTCTTAAAAAGTTACATCCCACTTACAGAACTACTTGAAGATGGCTTTGGAGATCATCCGTTCTACCACTGCTTGGTCGCGGAAGTCCCAAAACAGCAGAGTTCAGATGGTAAGAACAAATCTCTGACACAAAGTGCTTCAAAATTTGAGCCATATTTTTCCTCCCATTTCCTTCAAGCTCAACTCTTGGTGTGTCCGTGTATACAGGCTACACTGTGATTGGCTTTGCCATGTACTATTTCACATACGACCCATGGATCGGAAAGCTCCTGTACTTGGAAGACTTCTATGTCATGCAGGACTTCCGAGGTAAGGCTGTTGCCATGTGCTGTTATATGATGGTGGTAAAGATTAATAAGTTACAGCCTTGAGGTTTTGTAATGAGGGTCATTTCATATAAACTAACTGCACTCTGTACATATAATCTTGCACCAGGTCTTGGCATTGGATCACAAATCCTGAAGGTTTTGAGTGAGGTACAGCTAAAGCTTCTTTGCAGACAGATTTCAGTTGTATTCAGTTATCCTCTTGTAATAAAATTAATATTGTTTTTCCTCTCCCTAGACGGCCGTGAAGACTCGGTGTAGCAGCATGCACTTCATCGTAGCAGAAAACAACACAAAGTCCATTGAGTTCTACAAGCGAAGAGGAGCAGCTGACCTCTCCTCTGAGGAGGGCTGGCGTCTCTTTGAGATTGAGAAGGAGGATCTGCTGAAAATGACTGACAAGTAGAGTTTACAGCTAATTGACGTGTACTGACTGTTGGTGATGGCAAAGAATCCTGTTTTGCTTGGTCAGTGATTTGGCACCTACATTTATCAATCAGCTGTTACCTTTGATAATAAACTGCACTTGCCCATTTCAGTTATCTAAATTTAAAACTTCTACTGATTAGTGAATGAATATTGAACTTTGGGAGTAGCTATAATTTTACCACTGCTGTCAGGCATTGCTTAATCGTAATGATTTTTTTTTCACACTCCTGGAAATGTAAAATTCTCTATAGATTTGAGAAAAGTTACAAAAATGAATGAATAAATATTATTTTATGATTTTCTCACATTTTGTAACTCCCAGGTTGGGGACACAGAGGTAAATGTTTGCAGAGGGTTGTGTTTTTGTTTTGCCTTATCATCACAACAAATGCGTTATTAAATAACTTCTGAAATAAATAATGACTCTTGGATTGTAGTATTATAAATACCATATTGTAGTACAGAGATAGTCAGTCATGGAAGTTTTCAGATGTTTTGCTTAAGTAAAAGACCAGCATGTAAAGGTGTCAGCAGAACATTCCTTGTAATAATATGAGTGTACAATAAAATTCTGGATCAGGAACTAAATTATTTACATGTAGTTGATTTGATCAAAATATATGTATTGTGTGTTACACAAAGCTATGACTCTGTATAGCCTTAATCAGTGAAGTTAATAGTCACAAAATAACTTTGGTATGTTCCTCTGAGATGTGGAAAGATCAAATTTGTGCTTGAGTAAATATATTCTGGTAATAAATGTTGGATGTAAACATGGGTTTTTGTTTTAGTTTTTTATTTTTATTTTTTACCTTTACATCAAAACTTCTCATAATCTTGCTCTGAACTTTATAATCTTTATGCTTAACATAGATATGATTTATAGTTGTAAATCAAAGCAGCTCAGTTGTCTGGTTGTGGGTATCCAGTGGTTGAATGACAGTGATACAGTGATGGTGTCTTCCATTAATAACTAGTGGGCGGTTTGTTTAAATGTTGGACGCTACGAGTGGAGGTCATAGTTTAATCACCTTTCATTGACCACCTCAACGCTGTCTGTGAGTCTGCAGTGTGCGGGGAACTGAAGCAGTCCTCAGCCTCTTGCCAGTTACACCTTCCTCGGAGCATGAACTAATTATAATTAACACCGCAGCGCAGGGTTTGACAAAGCCCTCTTGAACAGTAGTCTTCAGATCATGGCCTGTTGGTTCCTGCCGGTGTGATTTCCACCGCAACCCTTCCGCATTTTCCTGCCGCTCTCGGGCTGTGACGTGTCGTGCTGACGGCGGCCTCGGAGCTGGAGGAGCGGGGGGCTGTAGCATGACAAGATCTGGCTCCAGACGTCCTGCTTTGCTTTCAGCGGAGCTCCAGAAACAACCCATAACCCCTCCTTCTCTGCTCCTCTCCGGCCCGCCCAAATAACACAAAATTCCCGACTGAATCCTGCCCGAGTCTGGGGGAACAGGCGGCCTGGGAAGCCGAGGAGCGGACGGAGGCCATCCCTGCAGCACAAATCTGGTACGCGGGACATTTTTGCTCTCGGGGCTCCCGTTTGCAGAGCCATGTTTGCATTTGTGCGCGTCCGTAGCTCTTTGTTTTTGCATGCATGTAGCGTTTGAATTTATTTCTTTATTCTCACCGAGAGGCCGCAAAGGGCTGGGCCTTTTCTTCTCAGGCCCAGGCCTCAATAGAGGCCGTGATTGGTAATTCAGGCCTATCCTGTTAGCTAACCAGCTCTGTCGAGTAAAGGGCTTTTTGTATTCGCTAGTCGTCACCGGTTAGTGTCATTTCTAACTGATTGAAACACTTGGCGGCTGGTTTAGCGTTCAGCGGAAGCGCGGGTAACATTTCTTAGCAGCGGGGAGTGTTTTCAGTTAGTGTTGAAATTAGCATTCGTTAAGAAACCATGCTAACAAAATGGCGGATGCTGGTGTGATGAAAATCGGTTGTAGAGAAGGAGTGTGCGTATAGCCCTCCTCCGGCTAGCCACATTAGTGTAGACCTAACCTAACCTCCCCGCTTTCTTTACCACTTTTATCTTTCTGCTCGTCTGTCGGTATAGTTATCTGTTGGTTAAATGTGTGTCTTGGCTTTGGCAGTCGGACTTTGCTTTGCGGTTTAATCGGCGCTAACGGTTCTCCAGTGGTCAGTTGAAGACACTACCGTTAATCATCTCAACGGCTTTTACGCTGTATAGTGTTGCATGAATGAGATGCTCGGTCAGTCCAGTTACACGCGGATGTTTTAATGTGTGTTTCCAGCTCTCTGATGTACTGTGTAATGATCCCCGCATCCCCACACACCGTTTTTTTTTCACCTGGAGGTGGGGGATGGTATATTCAGGGAAATTAAATGGCACCCCGGCTGCATCGTCCACACCACTGTTTACATCTCTGTACCTCCACCTGGTTATGTGACAGCGATGCTCCTGTCGCACATTATCTGCCCTCCATCCATATGATGGATGTGTTTGGTTGTCTCGAGAAACCTTTGTTATTTGATACAGGTAGCTCAAGTAGTGATGCAGTCTTGGCAGTTGTGCCACTGGTCATTTAATCAGTTTACCTCCTTTGCCGCAGACACAAGACAACAATGCAAGAATTAATTCTGTAATAGCGATTTCACTGGTTATGGATCATTATCTGTAACCAACATTTCAGTCACTTCTTCAGGGTGCAGTCAAGTGAACTTGCGTAGTTTGTGTGAATTTAATGTCAAAACCACAGAGAAACTTGTTCTGCAGCTATGTGTAAGACAGAGCAGTTAGTTGGGCTTTTATTAGTTTTCATTCAAACAATAACAACCATAGGCCAGGAGACACCAGAGGGGAAGTCTGTGCCATACACAACAGAAACAGAGGGGTCTGTCACATCATTTAAAGAAGACATACTCACAGTTTTGCTTCTTCACACACACAGGATGATGTCCCAAGAGCCAAGATGCACAAATATATGAATCAATGCAAACAAACCAACAATTCCTTCTTAACAGAAAAAGAAGGTGGGAGGTCATGTCACTGAAAACCAAATAACAGAATATGAACAAATAAAAAAAATGGATATTCCCACTAGAGACATCATCCAGATGTTGTATGTCAGTACTGCACAGCATCATTTACACCTCAGCACTTATCCATCGCAAATTGTGCAACCCCCGTAATAAATTGTAATCAACAATACTCCTTAACACAATGGTTTGTTTAGTACCAATATTATCCAGGAACAGGGATGAAATTTTATAGAATATCTTGATCATACACTTGGATCGAAATGACAGATATTCCAAACATGTGTTAATAACCTTGACTCCCAGCTATTGTCAGAGGTTTATAGTCTATTCATTCAAGTAGTATTTCTTTTTACATACACAGAAATTAAGGACAAAGGAGAATGCAATTGTTCAGGCAGCAGTAGTCCAGTTTTGTCTCTATCATGTGATTCACAGCATAATACGAAATTGACAACACGAAGGCACAGTGCATGTGTTTCTCCAATAAGCAAAAAAACGAGCTCATTGTATCTTTTTCTGGGTGTATCTGAGAAAGAAATTAACCTAATAATCTGTGGGTTGACTGAGTAGAAGTTGATCAGCGTGATGTGATTCACATAAAAATTAAATAGTTTCAGATCACATGAAGGATCTTGAACACATGATGTTTTTTTATTATTTTCATGTGTGGGGTGGATTAAATCACTTGAAATTCATTGTTCTAGTGCACACATCACAAAACAATTGTCAACACATATTATACTTAATATATGAGGAACTGGTCTGCAGTGCATTTGTCCAGTCAACTATGTAAGCACTGCAAAAGAAAAGAATAACTTAATATACATGACATAATGTGAGAGGAGGTGATACGTTTGTAACAGTTATGTAATCAATAACTAATCAATGAGTTGCTGACATTGTGGGGGTTTAATGGTTCTTTTTTTTAATTTTAATTACTTTGCTCATCACAGATTTTTGTCCTTTGGTTTCAGCTGTCCAGTAACAAATGCAGTGCGAGGACAATGGATGAGGATGTCACCAGGCTTGCAATACATTCTGAGGAGCCTAAAATAATCTTACACGGATCGGGTAATTAGCCACGCTTGTATCAATTTAAAAAAACAAAAAAAACAAACATCAAATATGATTGTGGGTGTGAGTAAGATGTGATAAACATGGTTTGGGGGGATTTCAAGAGGCAGGCTGGCCGTTCCTTGAAATGTTTGAATGACAGAATTAAAATGTGGGCAATGAGACGTTAGTAAGAACATCAAGCCACAGTGAACTGATGCTCTTGACTGTTGTCAGGTTAATGGGTTGTCCTGCTTCTTCCAGATGAGGGTGGTGCCGGTGGGCAGGAGTTTGTTGTGGAGCTTCAAGAGACTGTGTTGGTGTCAGAAGGCGAGGGGGAAGGCATGGCGGTTCACAGATTTGCCCCAGACGAGCTAGTCATCCAGGATGCTGTAGAGGATGTGGTGTCTGAGTATGTGCACTGCGATGAAGATGAAGATGTCGCTGTAGAGACCTGCGTGATGGCTCTGGAAGGCGAGGAGGAAGGTGTTGCCATGGGAGACATCCCTGAAGATGGGCTGGACCCAGAGCAGCAGGAGGACGACCAAGATGGCTGTGGAGATTATCTGATGATATCCTGTAAGTTAAATGCTCTGCAGCGCTGGGATTGGATTTTAAATATACAAATATACAATTATTGTGAAATTACTTGATTTGTTCATGTGTTTGTGTTTTGTTATGTTTACGTAGTGATATCCACTCACATTAGCTAGCACCAATTGTTAGTGGTAACCAAACTGCTGAAATGCAGAAGTAGTTCCTCCTCTGGTGTTCTTGGTAGTGATCACAGTGATTCACCTGTGAATACGCAGATGTGGGTGTGTACTGTGTCTACATGACAGAAAATTTTTTTTGTGTGTTTCTACTGAAAGTTTTGATAATGTAGGAGCATTCTGGGAATCTTGAGATTATATATTTTATTACAGTATTTTTCAGTGAAGAAATGTTGTTGAGTTTTTTTTGTTGTTGTTGTATTGGTACATTGGTAACAGTGTCAATCGTCAAGACAACCTGCTATGGTGAAGCTACTTTGGCAAATGTGAAACATCTCTGTATGGACACAGAATTAGCACAATAATTTAGATTGTTTCTTTTTGGAATAACTGCAGCAGTGCTGACTGCTCCACTCTGCACTTGTCTTGTATAAGTACTCAAAGTGCCACTCGGTTCACTGTAATGAAATCAACTGTCATTACCATTTAGTGATATAATAATAATATAGTAATATGATCAGAAATCAGGGTGCGCAGGCTTTGATTTGACATTTACTGAGTATTTAGACAAATGTATTAACTAAGATTGTTCTCAATATGTGTAGATTTACTGAAATGATAAAATTAATTCTGGACTGAATATAAATATACATGAAACACTCATGTTGGCATGTTGACAGAACTGACACACAGCTGTCACAAGCTCATTACTGTGCTTGAACACCTTGAATCAAAAATGGTGTGTGTGTGTGCCTCTAACTAGTGGACGAAGCCGGTAAAATGGTGTCTGAGGATGGAACTGAGGTAACAGTGGAGGGAGCTGTGGAGGACCAGGAAGTGGAGAAGGATGAGGATGGACAGGAGGTGATCAAGGTGTACATCTTCAAAGCTGATTCAGGAGAGGATGATATGGGTGAGTCACAGTGAACCTTCAGCCTCTGTTACACTTTTGAGCCTTCATTAATTCATAGTAATAATTGCCACTATTAGATTACATTTCTTTATCTTGCAATGCAATTTTCTCACAATAGTAGACTCTTAGTGAAGGTTATTGACAAGTTGTACTATTTTGTTTAATTCATTTGTTTGCAACTGAGCCCTGGGTTTGAGGGCTAACTATTAGGTTGTGGCAAAGGTTTTAGGATTGAAAATTTTTTTTTTATTCTACAGGAGAGTCGGTTGACATCAGCGATGGAGACACGGAGAGCGTGGCGTTAACGGAGTCTTCAGGCCAAACGCTCAGAGAGAAGATGGTCTACATGTCCGTCGGGGATTCTCATCACAATCAAGGAAACCATGGTGAGTCATCGGCGCCTGGCGAGCGGGGATGACTGTCATGAAACTATACGTCAGTAGTATTTTGGTTTTGTACATGTTGGGCTCATCTACAGGTGGGTCGAAGGTGACTGATGAGGTTTATATGGAGGTGGTGGTAGGAGGCGAAGAGCCAGTAACTCACGACCGCTCGTATGACAGTGTGTCTCTAAGCAAGGACTTCATGCCTGTGGCCTGGGCAGCTGCTTATGGTCAGCACCCCTGTCTATTAAATTGCTTTTAAAACAACACTTGAAGCCTGTGCAGCAACCAGGTCTCTTGAGTGTCTTGGCTTTCAGCTTTACAAGATGCTGCTTTGGGTTATTTTAGTGGTAAAGACGCCTCGTTCCTCTCACAGGTGCCGAGGACAGCGAGAGTTGTGAAAATCGCAACGGCGCTGCCAGCGCACTGCTGCACATCGACGAGTCCGACGGCGTCGACGAAATCAACAGACAACGCAACAAGAGCAAGAGACGGTCGGAGCCTCGACAGGTGCAGACAGGTAAGACCAACACAGACGCCTCCTCACACCACTTCAGCATGGAAATGGAGAAATGCACCTAAGGGTGACACAGTGCAGCTGTGCAGGAGGCAAGCTGCAAATGCATTGTTAACATTATAAATGAGTTACCAACATGTTTTTAATAGAACTGATCCAGAGGAAGTTACAGTAGGTGTGATCACAGTGCAGAATGTTTTGAAATTTTCAGTCACAATGAGTATTTATTCAATTTAGATTAAAAAGAAAAAGACAAAGTTTTGTTCTTAAACATAGTTTTACTTCAGTGGTCAACAGAGATTAAGGGCCACCCTTTGTTTTGTTATTTGCCGCCTTTGTCCGGTGGTACCACTTCCCCCCTGCTGATTATACAGTAGACTGTATTGATACAGTGCTGCTTGTTGTACAATGTAGTGGTGCGTCGGCCAGGCTGCGTATCAGCACAGCATGTTCAGATGTTCCTCTCCAGACGCCCTCTGCCTTGTAGCAGGAGCTGAACTTATCTGACGTCCTTGGCAAAGGCTTATCAGCATTTTATTGTCTGTACCTCCCTGACAGTTGCAGCCTGTGTGCAAGTTGTTTATAAATGACCTTTTAATGTTAACAAACAAAAGCTTCTAATATTGAGGACCTGGTTTTGTGCCAAACTGCACATTTAAAGTTTTTCTGATTTTGGTATTTAGTAGTATTAGATTCCTTTGACGTACATGTTATCAGTATATCATTCTCAAGATATTGCTAATCCCACATGTGAAGTCACGGCAGTCACAGAACAATGTTAAACTCACAGTTTCCTTGTTTCTTTACAAGAATCCAGAATTGATTATGTGAGCACTGATTATTATTAAAACCTAGATTCAATCCACCATTAATATCAGTGTGTGGAGTATATGGTGTCTAATGGATTTTAAACACTATAATTGAAGCTGTCATCTCCTCCCTTTTGTCATTGTTCTCTCTAGCCATCATCATCGGTCCGTACGGTCAGCCGCTGACAGTTTACCCCTGCATGCTCTGTGGTAAGAAGTTCAAGTCCCGAGGCTTCCTGAAACGCCACACCAAGAACCACCACCAGGATGTTCTGACCAGGAAAAAGTACCAATGTACAGACTGTGACTTCACCACCAACAAGAAAGCCAGCCTCCACAACCACATGGAGGTGCACGCTCTGAGCAGCAAGGCTCCCTTCGAGTGTGAAATGTGCGGGAAGGAGTTCCACCAGCAGTCGGCACTGTTCTCCCACAGACTGCAGCACCACCACCGGGAGCCCAAGAACCAGCCGCCTCCACCGCCCACCAAGATGCATAAATGCAAGTTCTGTGATTATGAAACTGCTGAGCAAGGACTGCTCAATCGGCACTTGTTGGCTGTCCACAGTAAAAGCTTCCCCCACATCTGTGTGGAATGTGGAAAAGGCTTCAGACATCCTTCGGAGCTGAAGAAACACATGCGCACGCACACGGGCGAGAAGCCGTACTCCTGCCTGTACTGCGACTACAAGTCGGCCGATTCCTCTAATCTCAAGACGCACATCAAGACCAAGCATAGCAAAGAGATGCCATACAAATGCGAGCGCTGTTTCCAGACCTTTGCGGAGGAGGAGGAGTTGATGCAGCACGGACTAACTCACGAGGAGAATAAGACCCACCATTGTGCCCACTGTGATCACAAAAGTTCCAACTCCAGTGACCTGAAACGCCATATCATATCTGTTCACACCAAGGACTACCCACACAAATGTGCCGTCTGTGGGAAAGGCTTCCATCGGCCATCTGAACTCAAGAAGCACTCGGTATCCCACCGCACCAAGAAACTCCACCAGTGCCGGCACTGCAACTTTAAAATTGCAGACCCTTTTGTTCTCAGTCGCCATATCTTGTCTGTCCACACAAAGGAGCAACAGGCCTCTCCCGAAAAGAGCGAGGGTAAGAGGACAGAGACGCACACTCCCGTAGTGACCCCTAAAAAGTCTGCACCCAGCGGGTCAGGCGGCTCTGGTCCTCCTGCTAGAGTCAGTGCAGCCAGCTTAGCCAGCAGTGTGACTGTCGTTATTGGCAAAGGACAGAAAGAAAGGAGAATCTACCAGTGCCAGTACTGTGACTACAGCACCGGGGACGCTTCAGGGTTCAAGCGGCACGTGATCTCCATTCACACAAAGGACTATCCGCACCGCTGCGAGATCTGTTCGAAAGGTTTCCGACGGCCCTCAGAGAAGAACCAGCATATCATGCGCCACCACAAGGACGTGGTGCAGGCAGAGTGACTCTGACCGAGCCAAATACTGTGCCACAACAACGAACAATGTCGAAGCAACCATCACACCCCAATCACTGCACCCTCAGCACAGCACCTCTCGCACTGAAACGACGTGGCGCGTGTTCGTGCTGCACTTAGTCCGTTCTGTTGTTTTGCTCTTTTTTTTTTTTTTTTTTTTTTTTTTTTGATAGCCTAACGTTTGTTCAGAAATGTATACACATGTACATAACATTAATGCTCCGTCAGAGTTAGCAACAGAACCCCCTCTGTAGACTTGCACTTTTAACTGCATGTCCCTTGCTGGTGACAGTGTGCATGGCAGATTGTGCAGATGTCTCTTTGTAGATACACATTTCTTTTGATTTTTGCAGGCAGCAATCAGTTCTCAGTCACAATGGTCCTAATTATTTGTCTCAAAACTGAAGTGTAGTTTGCAAAAACGTTTGCATCATTTTGTCGAAATGTACTAAATGCAGCAGTTAAGGATTAGCAACCTGTTCCCAGTAGCACTTGCCATCTTGGTTAAAAAAAAAAAAAAATCATGATAAATGCAGTACTCAACTCATGTATGGTAACTGTGAGTATGAAAGAGAGAGAGAGAGATGGTGACAAAGAGCGAGTGACAAAAAAAAAAGCATCTATTGTGCTTCCTGGTGCTCTGAACCCCACCACTCTGTAACATAATGCTTTTTGTTGTGTTAACAAAAACACAGAAACACACGGACGGTGGTGTACAGCACCCAGAGG
>OMNW01007306.1:25786-38201 GCA_900303245.1 Selene dorsalis | reverse complement strand
CCGCCCTCTGGATACCCAGGTCGCCGTGATGACTTCCCACCTCCTCCACCACCCCCGTACAGTGAGGATGAAAGTATCTCGTCTTCAAAGAAAAGCAACCTTCGCAAAGTGAGTCACAGTAAAACCCATTATATACAAATGAGCAGTTTCAGAGTGATATCAACTTTCTCTTTAATAACAGTCAGAGAAAAATCTGAGCGAAAATAAAGAATAAAAAAGTAAAATTATAAAAGCAACAACACCCCCACATATGAATGAAAAACATTATATTTATAGTTATAATTTTCATTCAGAGGGGTTTTACCCTCACCTATGGTCATGAGCTTTGGGTCATGACCGAAAGAACGAGATCCCGGATACAAGCGGCCGAAATGAGTTTCCTCCGCAGGGTGGCAGGGCGCTCCCTTAGAGATAGGGTGAGGAGCTCTGTCACCCGGGAGGAGCTCGGAGTAGAGCCGCTGCTCCTCCACATCGAGAGGAGCCAGTTGAGGTGGCTCGGGCATCTGTATCGGATGCCTCCTGGACGCCTCCCTCGGGAGGTGTTCCGGGCATGCCCCACCGGGAGGAGACCCCGGGGAAGACCCAGGACACGCTGGAGTGACTATGTCACTCAGCTGGCCTGGGAACGCCTCGGGATCCTCCCGGAAGAGCTGGAGGAAGTGTCTGGGGAGAGGGAGGTCTGGGTGTCCCTGCTCAGGCTGCTGCCCCCGCGACCCGGCCCCGGATAAGCGGTAGAAGATGGATGGATGGATGGATGGATGGGTTTTAGGGGGGGTTTTATCGCAGGACTGTTATAGGTACTGCACTAGTTTTATAGAGTCGTACCAAATAATGGAACAGATTAAAGCTACATGTCCATGCTGCCAGTCTCTCTCTGTCACAACCTTTAGGTTTTCTCTTGCGCTCATGATGAGTGGGGAGGCAGAGGTTCATTGAACTCAGTGGGATGTTTGTGAAACCAGAGTGACGGGACTTTTACTTTGTGGTGCGATGGAGGCAGTAGCGGTACTCACTCTGCATTCAATGTCTTGAAGTTGGTGTGAAAGAAGAAGTTTCGTTTTTTGCAACCTGGACCTTATTTCTAGCATAAAATACATTAATTTACTCACCCGAACAACTTTTGTGTAACTTGGAGTCCTTCGGAAGATATTTAGATCCACTCGAGATCCGCATATATCCACATAATGGGAGTGATGGGGCATCGACAATGCAGCCTCTAAATAAGACATTATCTGCCGTGAAACTCGCTCATTTCACCAACATGTTGTCATGAATCACAGGTACTATTCCCCTGTGAGTTTGGAGCGGTTCAGAGTTGCCTTGTTATTGTCATCCAGGGATTTTTACAGGGGATTTTACTGCAGTTTACACCAGATTGTGACCCAAACATCTGCAGCCTCAGATGCTTAGTGTTTTAGCTGTCGTCTATATCGCCAGCTTCAATAGGTTTGTTGGACATGGAAACAAACACAAGGTAGTATTTCTTTTTTCTTAAAGGGGTCACACTTCAAGCCAAATTAGATTTAAAGTTTTACAGAGTAATTGCCAACCTTTGCCCCTAACATCTGATTGAGGCATCTGAAATGACTTTTGTTTGGTCTCTCTTGGCTCATATTTAAGTGAATATCTCTCTTCTTATCTTTACAGAATGGAGCTGTGAGTCGGGAGAGCCTGGTTGTGTAACCATGATGTGAGCAACCTG
Organism: Selene dorsalis; assembly: GCA_900303245.1. Classification (NCBI taxonomy): domain Eukaryota; kingdom Metazoa; phylum Chordata; class Actinopteri; order Carangiformes; family Carangidae; genus Selene; species Selene dorsalis. The sequence continues at coordinate 36,499 of OMNW01007306.1, read as the reverse complement.
TCTAGTAACGCAGCTTTGGGGCATCATAAAAAAGGACCAGATGATTTCTAAGACTGTAAATAATAGTTAGACTGACGATTTTTATATTTGCATAATCTACATTAAACCTTATCACGAATTGATGCTGAATGTGTATGTATACTTTTTAACAAGGAGAGGGTTCATATATGAATTTTTATGTGCCTTTCCACGTAGAAAAGATTGTGGCTGCCACAAGTGCCTTAGAGTGTACAGACTTTTACAGGTAGATCAAATTATTGAATAATTTAGTTCAATAGTGTTCATGTAAACATGATCCAGCAGTGCTTTGAACATTCATGTTTTCACTTAGCTAATATAGAGACATTGTGGTGTATGGGTTTTTGTGTTTGTCGTGTTTTACTATTCTTTTGTCTTATTAAGAAAATCTGTGGTTTTTAGTTAAGTTGACTTTGTTCAGTCTCAGAAAAAAAAAGTGTTTTTCAGTTCTTACATTTTATTTTTGTGCCTTTTTTTTAATATTGAATTTTAGTTTTAACCTATGGTGTATTGTACAGCTAAGCAGTAGCAGGCTTATAATATGCAAATGTTAATTTTGATGTGATGAAACCTAATTTTACAATAAAGGTCTCCATCATCAGGCAAGTCATGGTATTTTACTTGCAGAATTTTACCACTAGATGACACCATCTTGTTGGTCTGTAATTTAATGGTCCACTACGCTGCAGAAGGGATGATGGTAAAGATCCATTGGATCCTGTGAGATATTAATCAGCCTATGTGTGATACAGAAAATCAAAAATTAGACACAGACTATGTAATTATCAAGCAGGTCAAGTGTCAGTGTTCATCCTTTAAAGGCACTCATCCTGGACTTAGTCCCTACAAATCAGGTAAGAAAACATTCTCAAAAGTCCCTCACACTCAGAATTCAGTATGAAACCATGCCGACTCCTGTGGTGACTTGTGTCTGTTTCAGGTGCTCCGCTCACTGTCAGTGTTCATCTCCACTTGAGTGACTGAGGTCTGTGCTGATTTCATCTCCCGTTTACCACACCACTGTTGGCACACAATGAGTTGTAACAGTCACTGCACTCACGCGGAACAAATGATTTTATGTTAAAATCTGTGTTGCCATATTTCTCAATGGGGAAATAAGGAGTCTTTGTTCAATAAGAAGTCAGTTCTTACTTTTGAAAGTGGAAACCTCAAGTCTGGAAGTTTTACCATTAGAGGAAAGTTTGATAACCAGTCTATATTAATGCAGAAGTTAAAGAGCTTTGACAAGATCCTAGGATCAGGAGAGGTGAGCTGCTTTTGCATTTAGCTTGTTTTACTTCTGCTGTGTGATTGCATTCAGACTGACCTGATGACACACCTGTTCATTCTGAGAAATCAAAACCACAAACACATCACAGTATTTTGGTCATCATGTTTGCATTTATGCAGTTTTTTTTCTTAGTTATTTTGGGGGCTTTTTTTTTATTTAGATAGAGACAGTACAGTCAGTTAAAGAGAGAGGAGGGGGTGACATGCAGCAAAGTGTGTAAGGTTGGGCTGAACCTAGGCCACTGTGGTTCGGAAAAAGCCTTTGTGGTATGCCCTCGATACAACTGTTATTTTAAAACTCTTGCTATTTTGTACCAGTTGATCAGGTAAACTATCACATTGTACTGATCAGACTTTTGATATTCATGTTCTTTTTCTGTAGCTGCAGTGAGGACACACATCACTAGATAGTATTTTCTGGTGACACTCTCTGGCACCCTGAAGTGTACACCCACTGTGCCACTGTCAAACAAGTAGTGGAAAATACACTACAGTAGCAACAAGTAGCAGCTCCTGGTCCAAATTCATCTTAAAGGGAAACTGCTAAGTCAGTGTTACACCACTTAAACGATGGAGAGCTGAATGATCAAAACTGTTGCAGCCCAGGATGAGACACTTGTTTTTGTCATTAGTATGAGTACTCCTACACTAAATTTTCCCCAAGTACCATGAGCCACACACTCTCAAGTGTCTCTCTACAGGGGGTTCACCCACAGGTTAGTTACCCCCCCGCTGACATCACTCTGACGTCATCTTGGAAAGATTTCAGAAGAACGTGTTTGGGCTCAAATTTAAATTCTTTTGGAAAGAACAGACTAAACTGTGCGTTATCAATAGTAAGATTGTTTGTTTAGTGGAATAAATGAATGTAATTCAATAACTCTCATTATTCTATATCAAATGTGAAATAATATGAACATCGGCTGTCTTTTCAATGTCTTTTCAATTACCCTGTAGTCATGGACTACAGGGTCCAAGGCTACACAAGCATGTAGAAGCCCCTCCCTCAGACCCATCTACACAAGCTAAGGTAGTCAGTGTGTGTGTTTGCTTTTTGCTCTTCATGAATCTTTTGTATTATCACTTTGTTTCAATTTTAGCCTTTCTTTTCAACTTTTAGGCATCACCATTCCCATATGTGACCGTATCATTTCAACATTTACTCAATAAAACTATGCTCAGGTCTAAAGATGACCTGCTACATGTGCGATGAGAGTTTAGTATGGGTGCTTAGGATACACTTTCAGTTTTATCTCCAGATAAAGTGGTGTTAGGGGAAACTGTTGCTGGTCGTTCACAATCTGTCTGATCATTGCACTGTTTTTGCACATTTGGACATTGTTACAACTCTCCCTTCATGTTACCAGGTCTCAGATGTTTGATGAGCAGGCTGAAAGGGCAGCCACATGACAAATTTCAAGAGAGAGAAAGCAGAAATATCCTGTCATTTAATAAGATGTAACTCTAAAACCTGAAAGCTGTCTAAAAGGGTGGACTTTCCCTTCCATCACAGGTTCTGAATGCCAAAGACCCAATCTGCTGATGGAGAGAGAGGGAAAGGGAGAGAGACAGAGAGAGAGGAGGGAGGAGAGAGAGCAGCAGAAAAAGCAAATGTCGAAGGAGGGAAGGCGACTCAGAGCTCCTCACTGGCTTCAGATCAGCTGATAAGGTAAGAGCTCTGCTGCTCTCTCAACTCTAATTATTACATGTTACCTTTTAGATTTTGCTCTTTCTCTCCTTTTTCTCCTCTGGGTTTAAATGTCTCACTTTAAAATCATGTCTTGGCAACAGAATTGCAGTGAGAGCCCATTTATTGGCAGCACTCAAGGGGCAGATATCAGAGCACAGTGTGGTCTACATGTGCAGATCATCTGCTCTTAATCTAATCTAATGAGCTCTGCCAACTCATTTTATTATTGCAGTTTACCTATTTGACGTTTGATAATCTGTTGCTGTAACAGATTTTAATGGATTACAATTTAGAATCATATGCAAATACTTAATACTTGTGCATTATACAAAATATTAATCTGAGTGTGCACTGAAAGACTGCTGACTGCTGCTGACTAGGAAAAGTCATGATCTTCCAATTATTTGGCCTTGCGAAGAAAAAAAAACTCACTTTTTCACATTTCTTTGTCATCACAGCCTCGTTAACTACCATTTCATGCAAATACAGTCATTTACTCTCATCCTGTACAATCAGTGGAACAACAAACCAGTAGTCTGAATAATCGAACCAGCAAGAGAAAATATTTGAGAACGGTCTCCAGTCTGCACTTAGTGGAGGACAGTTGGAGCACAATATGGATATTTGGGCCAAGCAGGACATATTTTGAGATTAGTTGCACCTTTGGGAATAAAAATCCTGTGTGACACATTGTAACAGAGCTTTGGATAAAAGGCCCTGAATGGGGTCAATAATATCATTATAAATTCTAACCCAATACTTTGGCTGCACAAACACAAACAGGTATCTCCATTATATTTTCTGATGATACCCTTATTAAAGCCAATTTTAATCCAAATGTTTTATTAAGAGGAAAAGCAGTATAGCTGAAGGATGGATGGATCAAGCTTAATCTAGGATCTTTCCAAAGCCTCAGTCAAAGTCCCTGAGGTAGAACATTTTGAAATCGGTCCAAGTTAAATATTTAGGTGTTAGCTTTCGGGTTTGACTAGGGACTTGACTAGAGCTTTTTTCCTACAGAATACAACATTCTGTAGATTCATACACCGTTTTCGTCCCACTTTGTCAGAGAGGATCATATACTACAGACAAATGTGCATATATCTAGTGATTTAAGTGAACACCTGATAAGTGGAACAATGGAAACACAAAGTTTCAGCATTTGTCCAGCTGTTTGTAGGTTTGCAAATGGCAGTCATCCATTGCCTCTGTCCAGTAAAATGGACAGAGGGACAATAGATCCATTCTCAGTGTGGTGTTCTGTCACCCATCTCTGTTCAGCACAATCCCAACACGCCCTCACCCACCCACTCACCCTCTCACTCCCATACAGCCCTCCATCCACCTCCTAATATTGTAAAAGCATGAACTTGTGTATGTGTGTGTGTTTACATTATGTAGTTTCTGGTATGCATTTTACTCTGTTCTACTGAAATTATAATCATGGCAAATTTTCCAGCCCTTGGAAAGTGACTAATTTCTCATTTTTTTTCAATATTTTCTGGTTTTAATTTAGATTAACAGCAACTCATCACAGAAAAGCTACAACTGAAGAAAACAAAACAAACTCTGAGTCATGTTAGACTCACCTGGTAATAACACCTCAACCAGATTGCTATGCAGAAATGCATTGGTGGGACATAAAATCCAATGAATCCTCATATGAGAATAGAAAGATTATTGGACAGTCAGGACAGTCTGCATGATACAAGTATTGTGTAGAAGGAGACAAACATTTAGACTGGAGCAGATATTGAACAGGTGGGAATGTGTCATCGATGTTAGCTGACCAAAAAAAACATGGATTCATTCAGGGACAGGCTGGATAATTGGTAGGTGCATTAACGTTTGAGGTGTTTTCCAGTTGTAACCAAGGATGCCCCATTGTACCCTCCACTGTGGGGGTCCATGATTCCTCAGCTGCTGCCCCACTTCCATCACAAAGCTCACCATCTCAGTGTGGCTGGTTGAACTTGCTAAAAGCCACAAGAGTCACAATTGTGAGACAAAGGTCAAACAACAGACAGAGACAAACGAGTGAGGGCAGAGAAAAGGGGATTGTTGTGATTAAAAGACAATTATCTGTGCACATCGACTTCCCAGTGTTGTGCGGTGTCAGGCTCGAGCTGAGCTGTTCTGTCCCAGAAAGCCTCAGGGAGACAATGGCTACTGTGTCAGGAGGAGGGAGGGGGATGTGTTCACAAGTCCTGGGGTTTCACAGCACCGTGTAACTACACGTTAAGGCTTAATAATGTTGAATGTATTTATAAATGTTAGAAGTAGGTAGGACGACTGTGCAAGTTGATAACTGGCATATACCTTAATTTTTCCCAATTAATTGTAACTGCAGTTGCCCTGAAAGGACCAAACAACAATGTGGGTAAATTGAAAATAGAGCTTAAAAATAGGCTTTAGGTGAAACCCCGTCAGTAGAAACACAATGTCACAAGATGCTCAGATTACCTTTAGATTAATGCTTGTTGAATATGTGGAGGGCTGAAAAGAAGCAAAGTGCAGCTAATGCACAGTAAAAACAAGATAACTGTGTTTAAGAGCATGTCCAGAGTGACATCAGTTCACTGTGTAGTTCATTTAAAGGACATTGAGGAGGAGTCTGTGGTGTCTTTGATCACACAGGCCATGGAGATGATTCTCATACAGTGAGATGTAGTGAAGACCGATAGTAAAGTCAAATGTATCATTAAAATCAAGCAATTATTTCAGTCTTGTCCAATAGATTTGTACTCATCTGTAGTAATCACCATTCTAAGACTTATCAGAGCAAAGGCAAGGAGTCAATATAAAATTGGCTTGTGACGTTCATCTGTGAACAGATGTCTGCATTAGCACAAATGACAATGACTAAATCTTAATAACAACGGGCATTTTCAATAATGGCATCATCACTTCTGTTGCATTTGCACTAATGCTGCATTAATGTCACATGAGTAGATTTTGTAATTATTTTTTAACATGAACAATCTTCCATATGGGAAACTTTTCTGAGAACTCCTGTAGAGCTAATAACGCAAGTTATCAAGTATGAATGGGACACGTCAGCTAAGACTCACCTCAGTCAGAGAGATCGAACTCAAATTAAATGGATGTAGCACGATGTTGCACAGTAATTTTAGTCAACCAAGTTTGCAACCATGCAAACAATTTGACCTGTCTTTCCCATCTCTACCATTTTACATGAAGGCACCATAGAGCAGGTGATGCTCATTTTGTAGCTGATGGTTTTCAGTCTGTTGTGCATCTGGAGTATCCACTTCTGTTTTTTTATAAACTCTGAATATCACTGTATCACACCATCACATTAAACTCTGCAGCTTTGTGCTGAAGCTACAAGTGTGACTTTGTGTAATGAGCTGTATTAGTGTGTAACCATGTTGCAGCTCATTAAACACAAATGATGTAAACTTAGGTCTGCATCACATTCATTCAGGGCCTGACGCAGTGTCTCCCTCCTGTATCCCACTCGTGCTGAGTATTTATTGTTTATTGTGTGTGTGTGTGTGTGTGTGTGTGTGTCATAGACACACCCGTTTGATCGACCTTAACAAAGTGATTAAAGTTTTTGTTGACATTTTTAGAAATGTCATTATAATTATATTTATTACAGAGGTCACTTAGTTACATTGATTTATACTGTACATAATGGGGATAATATTACAAACACTCCTCAATATAATGAGGAGCAACAATTCATAGTTTCCTTAAACGACTTCAGATGTTAGAGATGTTTGATGATGAATACCAAAGCATCTTTGAACATTATAGGCAGAGACGTTCAAACATCAGACGTCAAATAAAGTGGCCACTGAGTGTAAATTAAGTAAATAAACACTTTCACTTCAATTAATGTGTGGAAGTCATAAGACTTTAACAACAATAAAAGAACACAATATTACTCTAACAACTTTCATGTTTCTGTAGGTTGTTTTTTGTTCAGTAGTGAAATGACAGTATACCAGCGTCTGCGTAGGTAGGTGACAAAAACACATGTTCTGCTTTTTCTTTCCTTCTGGCCTCTGATGTGTTGCGTTGGCTGTTGAGTCTCAAAGCTGTAACAAATGTGTGTAAAAGTCAAGCAGGAGCTTTTAGCCTCCACACTGCTTTGATTCATCTCCTTTCCCTCATATTGTTCCTCCCCCTCCTCTACATCCACATCACCCCCTCCCAAACTCACTTCCTGCCTTCTGTTACACTGACCTCAAAAACAAACAAACAAAAAAAAAAATGTGGATGCGCACTTCATCAATCCAAAATGATCAAATATGCTCAGTTCCATCCAGCGTAAACCGAAGCCTCTGAGCTCAAAGCCTCACCCATATTTGTTAGGGCAATGGGGAACAGTGTGGCCTTTTGTGGCCCCGTGTGTATTTATGAATGGCTTACCCTCAGGGCCGAGCCTTAGAACAATGCTGCTATACTGTAGGACTGATTTTCATATGGGAGGGGTGATGGTGATGGTGATGGTGATGGTGATGATGGTGGCAGCAGTGGGGAAGGGGGAGCAGTTTATTCCCCACCGTTGGGGCTTGGTACAGAGAGTGGCGAGAGGTCTTGCTGGCGACAGGCTGGTGTGACGCTTTGCATGAGAGTGTCAGAAGGAAGGCTGCTGGCACTGCTCACACAGGAGGAGCTGAACGCCTGGAAATCACCTACACAGGTGAGGGGCTGTGGGTTCTATATGATTTGACTGATTTGTCTTTTTCCTTTTTTTATGCCACTGGGAGCTTTTTTGGAATTGTGAGATTTTGAAGCAAGAGGATGGAGATGTGTGCAGATAAGGGAGGAACTAATGTAACAGTAATGATAACCAATAACCTCTAATGATGTTCTGTGAATACCCTGTGCAAGTGAGCAGCAATAGTGGGGTGTTTACAGTGCATTTGAATTTATTAAAATCCCAGAGGGTCCGTTGTTATTGGTGCAACCAGTTGTATTTCATGTGGATCCCTTGTTGCTTTTGTTATTTTTGCTCTTTAAGTTCAAACACCTCCAGTCAGGGTGAGAGTGAGTGTTCATGGATGAGGTGATGAGTGAGCGAGCGAGTGAAAAGACTGAGAGTTGGATGAGTCACAAGTTGGACCTAGTTAGGTAATGACTAAGTGTGTGTGTCTGTGTGTGCGTGTTTGTGTGTGTGCGCACTGTAATGAGTGCATGTGTGCATGAGTGAACAGTTTGTAATGTGCAAGGCTGCACACATGAGTGAGTGAGTGGAGTGAGTGTGTTTTCTTGTGTGTGTGTGTATTGCTTGATGTTAGCGGGGGCTGCTAAAAGCCCAGCCAATTATTACTGGGCAGATTTCATTGCCTGTGCCATTAGCACTGAGTCGTGTCTGTAATTGCCAGAGTGTATTACCACACCAAACAGATATCCGACGCCAGGTAGAAAAGCTTCCGATTACACAGCCAACCAAAATGGTTTTACAAGTAATTTAACTGCGTTATTCAATTGAGTGAAAGATACAGTTTCTTTAAAGACACGGTCATTAAAGCCACAGTGTTCCTGTGCTAAAAGTTTTATTGAGTAAAATCAGCAAACATATGCTAATGAGCTAATGACAGTGTTTTGGAGGAGAAAAAACAAACATTCCATTAGTCAGTGTGGTGGTGGAGCAGTATAAATTTAATTCTTACTTACAGCTGAATTGGAGAGTTTACAACAACATTACAGAACCAAAAAGGCAAAATCCCCCCAGGGTAAGATAAATCGTATCAGAGGTGCCACAGTTCAGTTTCAGATTTTGATCTTTAATTACAGCTGTCTCCCTTTTATGCCAATTAATGTGTTTGGTAAGGATCAATGTGTGTAATGCACGTCTCCATAGAAACAAACTTTCAGTGTCAGATTGAGGTGATTTTTAGGTTTTAATCATGATTGATTGTGTTTTTGCCATATAATAGCAGATAAATTCAAACTAGTGTCACCCCTTTAATGATTACAGTGACTCTCATCAGGCCAGTGTTCTCCGCAAAGATGCATCATGCTTCTAAACTCAGACAAGTATTGATGGAGGAACAAAGACTGGTGGATTTCTCCTCACTTTATCAGTTTAGGGAGCAAAGGAACGGGACCGCGCTTTATTTTTCTGTGTGGCTGAACAGGTGACAGCTCTGTTTGTCGCCCCCTTTTGTTCAGAGCGGAAGGAAGAGCACTCTAATGATAGAGGAGGCCTGTGGCTCGCCATCTGCCCACTGGGCCGGGGATGGCCAGAGTCACGGGGTTTGCCAGGTAGAAAAGATTGAAATAAGCTATCAGTGCTCCTGCTCTCTTTTTGTGTTGGTGAACAGCCAAGTGATTCTCACTCTGCTGTTGTGATCGCTTGATGTGGTCTGAGTGAAAATCCCCTTTTTACTCTTGTTTTCGAAAACGCAATGCATGTCTCAAGGTCTTAGCTAGAGGTGGAAAATAGACTTAATGATAGCTTAAAGTTCAAACCATATTGGAAGAAGTGTTGGATATACGCTCAAAGTGGAAGATTAAAAATGGAAAAATATATGTTGTGTTGGTACAAAGTGTTGTACACAGGAAGTGACACCCACTGGCATCAGAGTAACACCTCCAACAAATCATAGTTTCCTAAAACGACTTCAGATAATAAAATTTCACTGATAAATGAAAATGATGTGAACAGGTTGGATATCATAGGCAAGAAGAATCACATACAAGATTCCAGTTTGAATCTTGCTTTAATGCCAGCACTCTGCAGTACCTTGGACAGACTGTGTGACTGCATATTGGCATATCTGCATGTTTATGTTTTTCATATCGTGTGTGTGTATGTGTGTATTGTGCACTGGACTCATCACAGCTCAGCGCGCCATGTGTGGGAGGGGGAGCAGTCATGTTTTAAGACCATCTGCTCCTCTGAGTATTTTAGTGTGGGCCTTAGCTTGTGGTGGACCAATGCGCGTCACAGGCAAACAGCAAAGCCCAAGCTGTGAGCGGGCCTGTTCCGGAAAAATTCCTCCAGTTTCTCCCTCGCACAATGGCCACTGTTCTGCATACAAGGTTCCCATTATTTGAATCCCCCCTCCACCCCAGTCCAAGAGCTACGGCACAGCTCTTGTGCACGGGCTGCAGACGATATTCACAATGAAAATGTTCTTCTTGGCACAGTCGGCCGTTTGTGTGAGCAGTTTCAATAATGTAAAATGACTCATAAAAGGTTTTGTGGCCTAATTTAGCAGAGATGATTGTTCAGACAGCATCTGTATCCCTGAAGCCTGATGAGCAATCAGTCATCGTGTTCAGGTTTGATTACCTCAGATAATGGAAGAGTAAGTTGTGCAGCAAAAAGATCAGATAAGGTTTAATGTGCACTCGTACTTTTAGATTACATGTTTCGAAGTCTAAATATTGTTTTATTGACATTTCCTTTGCTTCCTAGTGTCTTACAGTGTAGAGTCTAGCAGTGTTGAATAGTTGTCTGTGAAGTTCATTTTTTATCCCTGTGAGTAAAAAGACCACAGAAACAAGAATGACATAATGTTGCTTAACTTAAATGCGGGAGCTCTGACACATTTAATGCACACACACTTACGCACACTCTATATACAATGACTACAGTCCCAGCAGGACAATAGAGCAGGCTGAGTTTATGAGGAGATGCAGAGGCAGATCACATAGCTGCACACCCACACTGAGAAGCGTGCTGGCATGCCTTACGCTGCATTTGTGTGTAGGGGGTGGTGGTGATGGTG
>OMNW01007297.1:17215-27400 GCA_900303245.1 Selene dorsalis | reverse complement strand
GCGGAAAACACGGCTTTGGCAACATGTCAGGGCTGAAACTGAAAGTGAGCTCAGCACCAGCGCCCCCTCTGTTTGGAAAATGAGTCGGACCGTTGGTCAGTTCGTACACGCTGCCTCTTTAAGTGACTCTGAATCTACCAGCACATGAATCAATGCACATCACACAGAGCTAATATATGCTGATGTCCTGTTATTGTTAATCAGTGTGTGTCTTGTCGGGGGTGTTGACAACAATCAGGGCAGGCTGCCTCCCGTACATGCAGAATTTAATGAGCATTGATTGATAATTAAATGTCTGTGCGTTGAAAGGTGTGTATCGCGCACACACAATCACTATCGCATCAGTGTTTACACACACAAACCAAGTATATCAACATATATCTACAACAGGGCTAGGTGACAGACACTGATGTAGTCATCAGACATGCAGCTTCATCTAATTACATCATGTTATTTATTGATACGCTGAATCAATAAATCAATCCTGAGTAATTTATGAAAATTCGCAGTGTGAGAATCTCTCTTTGACCTTCCAGCCAAGTTTGATTAAATACTTTCTTTGTGCCTGTGTGCTCTCACCACACACACACACACACACACATAATAAGTCTCTAGACTCCAGTGTCAGCCCTGAACAAACACAGAACACTGTATGAATCGACCAAATGAATATTTTGTGCTTAACATCTACTTTTTCTATTACAGAAAAACACTTCTACAAAAGAGTCCAGCTGAGAAAACCTTTACTTAAGATGTTTCAGTGTTCCCACATCTCAGTGTCCTCAGGGTCCTGGACCACAGCATCTCTGCTGCGGGTCTTTCTTCCATTTCATTTGTGGAGAGGATTTTAAGCTCCATGCTCGCCACCACACATGGCTACAGTCCTCAGGAGCCTGTTACCTGCTCCAAGTCTCATAGGTTCATGTTCAGCCAGCAGCCGGCTCCTGCTGCTTCAAAGAGAACTTGAAAGACACAACAAATGCCAGCAGCAGTAGGAGAGCCGCCGACTGCTGAATGAGTGCTTCTCTAACCTAACAACACACTACGGCTATGACCGGCAGAGGAATAATGTCATTTGCTGTGGTTATTATGTCATTGTTCTGCATTGATCTGCAGGCAATCCACAATGCTGCTGCTGTAAGACGAGCTAGGTGGAACAGACGGCCTCATATTACAGATATAGTCACATTCTTTAACAGGCTCACTCTTACAGTTAGGGTCCATTCTTACTGACAGAGCGCTTCATGGTCAGTCTCCATGCACTTCACTCTTATTCATCAGCTCGCTCTGTAAGTGAGCTTAATTTACCTTCCTATACTGGGGTGGTTGAGCTTTTAGAGGTTCTGCCTGCAAGGACGTTTGGTTGTGTGGACACTTGTGTTGACACAGGAATTTGGGTAGTTTGTCCGTAGCCTTTCATGAATTTACTCCACAACTTTACGTTATTGTAATAATAATAGAGTTTGAAAAGTGCAATATAAATAGAAATTATTTCTGTTACAAGTCCTTAACAAAGGAAGCAATAAAATAGACTCTAATCCTTCCACCTTCAATCAACAGGTTTCAAAGAGAAAAACATACAACCATACAAACAATTAGGCATCTGTAAACCACAGACTGTAAGTAAAGATGCAGTTAGCCTTTGTAACTTCACCCACAGGTTTCTGTGGACAATTTTATTTTGGAGCTCAAAGTGAGCCGTTGCATCATCGCCATCTTCCCAGTACCTGAAACCACCAAAGAGTCGGTGAATACAAAAATGAACAAAGAGGGGGGTATGTAGAGCTGAACTTCAGTACTTGCCTTCTCTCACTAAAGAGGCCACACCCCACACTCCTAATCCTAAACCTATACAACACTTTAAGCTGCAGTTTTTGTACCAGGCAGTAAAGATGTTTATTTCTGCTGTTAAAGGTCCAGTGTGTAAAATCAGGGGAAAACCATGACACATAGCCTTCAGATTCTAGATTCCAGCGCTCACTCGCACTCGCTCATGCTTACCCCTCCCGTCAGCAAAGTGACGGTGGCCTCCGAGGACAAAAAAACTTGTACTGAAATGGCGTCTTCCATGACTCGGACGACTGGGAGTATTTCAGGAGCATCGAGCAATGAGGTGAAGACCTAAACTATACTACTAACTACTAACTCACTCTCTCTGCTGTTTCCTCCTCCTTTATTTCCTTCCGCCTTCTTCTTCGTTGGTCCATATATGTGCGCAAAACTCGCAAAACACACTCTCTGGCTGGCTGGATTTTCCGTTCGGGCTGCTGTACAAACATGGCGGCGCAAGATGGCGTCATTCTCTAAAGCAAGGCCCTTTCTATGTGTATATATAAAACAATAATTATAAGGACGAAAACCAAACACATTTTATTTTATAGTGATTATACACTTATACAAATATATTCATTGGTAGTATATTGAGATTTTGCCAATAAATCTTGCCAAATATTACACACTGGACCTATAAAGCAACTACAAAGAACTTTTAACTGGATATGCAAAAGTCTCTGGTGTCTGCTGATGTGTCTGTTTGACCTACAACAGCTAATGAGGCCATCGGTGGGAAGATAAGCTATTTCTGAATAGTGTAACTCTTCACCTTCAGGAGGCAGTGGTTGGGTCGGTCCACCGGACAAAACGATTTACGGCACTCAGACCGGAAAAGACGGCACACCTGACAAAGCTATAAATTAGCATTGAGTTGTTGCTACGCTAGCCAGCAAAAACTCAGTTTCTTTGCTGTATTTTTGTCATGGCTGATACTGGGGGACCGTCATACAGCCTTCAACTGAGACCTTCGATTTTTACCTGTTGGAAGCCAGAAATTCAGATTGAAAATCAGTGACATTAGATGAATTGCATCTTCCCATCCTTCATTTATGTTTCCAGAAAACTGTCTTCTCTTGTCAACTCTGGTTGCTAGACTCTTGGAGAAGTGACCTAAGAGAGAGGCAGGAGGAGAACTGATTTCATTACCACATTTGCACAGAGTAATCCCATAGATCACATTTCTGACTGAGTTTGAGGCAGATAAACACTCGTCTGTGCCAGATTACATTCTGAGCGTAACCTTGCCAGCAGTGCTGCCTATGGGAGCTGCGCCTCCTCTCTCCTGTAAACAAGAGGACTTAAAAGGGATTGTAGTTATCCAGATTATCCAAGTGTGCGGTAGTCAGTTTCTCCCTCCTCCTCCCTCCCTCCCTGATGCAGATTGAACAACTGGTGGTGAGTTGCAGAACTGCTGAATGCACTTTCGATTTGTTTACTTTACTTTTAGAATTGAAGCGAAAGCATCTTTAGTGCACCGGGACAGAGTCTGAGTTCAGAAAAATGTCCCAGGACATTACACGCTGCACTTTCGCCCCAGAGGATTAATCCTTTGGGCTGCAGGTCGACTCGAGCTGAACACTAACTCTGATCCCATCTTAAAATTGGCTGGATGCCCTTTTCTCTTGCCAAACCGTGGACTCCTGTTCTCATTAAAGATACCACTCCATGTTTTTTTACATCCAGCTTCTGGTGCATGCAGTGTACCAATGTGCAAGTAAGCAGAATTAAGTGGGATAATGACATGAAATATCTGTTGTTGTTACAGGGCAGTCATGTTATGGACTCTCTCTCTCACACACATACACACAGCAACTTTGAAACTGATTCACTGACTTACTGTGCCTCATTTAGTCTGACATAAACAGAGTTTAGTTTCAGTTCACACATCAACTTATTGACAGCGGCTTATTGGCTCTTTGATTGGCTGTTTGTCTTAAAGCCAACTGCTGACCTTTGCTCACATGTGAGTATATGGCGGTTTGTTTAAACGTCACATTTGTCACCATTACTGTGCTGATCCAACCAAAGCTGCTGCCTCACTATGTCCGAGTCTTGGTTTTGTTTATTTCATTCAGATCTAATATTCATCATCAATTGAAGGACAAATCCACAAATTTAAGCAATAAATGTGTGTTTTTTTGATGTTCAAGGTTACTGCCATATAAGTAGGGCTGTGAATCTATTGAAAGTATTGCGTATCCAGTTTTTCACAATTAATTGGATTATTTTTAAATCTATTTAAGATGTATCATGAAGAGATATGTTTTTTAAGCAATATTTTTCCAAGTGTTTATCAATGGACAAATCTGATGCTTTATGCTATTGTTATGTTATTATCCCAAAAATAGTAACACATATTGTCCAGAAGCTCTCAAAGGCCATTCTACATTTGACATGACAAATATGCTCACATAATAACATGATAAAGAGTGAGTGAACAAAAACATCCTTTGTTTTCATAACAGACAGTACCCTGGTAACTGCATATAACCTTGGTTTTGTCGACAGACAAAAGCAGAGACGGTTCAGCTTGAGAGTTCAGCTGATTCATTTCCAGCTACTTTTTAAAAACTATGAATTGGGTAAAGGTTAATATAGCAGAATGTGTGTTAATTGAGTGTTGAAGAAAATAGAGGCATTAAATGGAATTTGAATTAAGGTGTTATTACACAGTCCATTCATATGGTGTAACTTTGACAACCCTAGAGAAAAATATAAAGCCCTCAGTGTCTCCAGACGAAGCTGTATGAAGTCTGGTGTGTCTTGGGTCTGAGGGCACAAGTTTAAAAAGCAGGTCCACAGGCACCAGGTTACATTTGGTGCTACTAGCATAATGTAACATAAGCTGCTGACAATGGATTTGTCTTTGTGGGTGATGTAGGGACCAGGTTCTGACGAGGAAGCAGAGCTTTGGTTTCTCACAGCAGTAGCAACTCTACCATAAAGCCCTGATTATTAGATTGACCTTTGGCCTCTTGGTCACCTCCCTGACCAAGGCCTGTCTCTACCTGTTGCTCAATTCCACACCTCTTCCATTTCATATTTACTGAGGCCACTGTGCCCCTGGCAACAACAAAGCTGTAGAAATGGTCACATTGTGCTGAGATATAACTGCTGAGGTCCTCAGAGAGCACCTTGGACGTCACACTTTGAGTTTTGTCATGCAGTGTGAATTTGTGTGGTTGCCTAAACTCTGGCCAATCAATTGGATTTCCCACAGGTGGAAAATAAAGAGGATGCACCTGAACACAATTTGGAATATCACAGCAAAGGGTCTGAAGACTTAAGAAGATTAAATCCAAACACATCTAAAAGCATCTTTTCAGTTTGTCACATATGGGCTGTTGAGTGTAGACTAATGAGGGACATAGCAAATGTGTCCATTTACAATTACATCTAGTCTAGGAAAAGCTCTTCCTACCTCTAGGATGATGGACATGTAAGAAGTATCTGTAACACTGCTTTTTATTGAAGTCGAGCTCATCACTCCCCCTCATGTCTCAGAGCACCTCAGGTTTAGCTCTTCCACCTCATATTTCCTCTTTATTTGAATGAACTTTTGCATTTGTTGCATCTCTGAATTTGGAGCACATCTCCCTTACTGTTCGTGCTTTCAGTCTTGTACGTGTTTTATCGTCAGGGGCCACTGCACAATGCTAAATCTGACTCTTTGTTGCTGCTGAACCATTTCCAACCAAATCCAACTCTTTAATCATTTGCTTTAAGCGCTCACTTCCTTGACACAAGATTTCTTTGCTGAGCTTATTTAGTTTGACACATCAGTTGCACGAGCCAGGTCATGTTCCAGATCCCACATTTAAGAAAAGTTAAGTACATGTGTTTAAGCCCACAACATTGTTTCCAAACCAGCTGCAGGCTTGCAAAGCACTCGGCATCCAGATCAGCCTGCAGCTCAGGCCGAGAAGTGGCTCTTAGTTTATTACCAGACTAAAAATATTAGATTTTCATCTTTGTTTCAACATCTTAATGTTTTGATTTTGGGTTCAGATTGGACCATATCTGCTAAAATCTTGCTCAACCACATACTGTGATATTTCCATATGGTTATGAACTCATTCCTCCTTGACTCAGCAGAAGACAGCGTTGTGTTGTTTTCTCCCCTGTCGTCTCTTACGTTTCCTCTCCTCTTTTCCGAGAATGAGAAGAAAAATAAAGCTCTTAGTTTGTGCTTTCTGAGCTTGAACTTGAAAGATGGATTTTTGCTGTTGTTCTTGTTTTTTTTGTTTTCAAATTTAATAATGCAGTCACCTTCATGAGCCAAATCCTTTTCACAACAACACTTCTGGCCAATGCTGCAGCATCACAAACAATATTTCACACACATTTTTTGGAAAAAAAAAAGGTGAAGATCTGGAAGCGAACACCATAATTAGCCACCGGCTCCAATCGCAGTGAAGACAATGCTGCGGTGGAAGTGGTGATGGCGGCATTGTTCGCTTGCCAGGGAACGAATGCAAAGTGGCCAGGGCTTAAGCAGTCAAGCTGCTAAAGAGGGATTGGGGAGGGGTGTGTAAGAGGATTGGCTGTAAGTGACCTCCAGATCGCTGCCTTTGGTCTGTGACGACACGGAGATCTGTAACTACAACATGGCTTAGTTGATAATGAGAGAGAGAGGATAAACACGCACACACATACACACTCAGGGAGGGAGGAGATGTAATGTTTAGCATCTTGATGTTGTTTTATGGTAAAAGAGAACAAAGCAAAGTGTTAGCCGGCAGAAGAAGCTGATAGAAACAAAGGAGATGATGTCAGTGTGGAGGGGGATCACCTGTCATCTGTGTCAAAGAGCTGCCTGTGCTCATTTGAAGTTTGTATTCAGTCAAGCATGCACACGTAAATCATCAAGTCCAAAATAACAATGGAAGTCAACCAGCCATCCCCTCCCGTCCCTACACTGTGTGTGTGTGTGTGTGTGTGTGTGTGTGTGCATTCCTGGTCGCAGTGGCCCATGGCATAGTGCCAATCATTCCTCACTTTGCAATTACAAAGAGCAGAGGGCTGCAGGTAATCACCATTGATCAGCCCTCATGTACACACACACACACATGCAGGGGCCAGTAGCATTGATCCACCCGACCCAGCCTCCAGGGAAGATGGTGAGTGTGACAGTGAGGGGAGATAGAATAGAGATACAAAAACAGAGACGGGGAGGAAGAGGGAACAAGAGAGGGGGGGGAGGGACACATCTGTATGTGAAAGACAGAAAAAATAGAGACCTACCTCTTCTTCTTCTTCTTTTTCTTCTTGCAATAATGTGTGTGTCTCTGCTGTAAGAACTATGGCCACATTAGTTCCTTTGTTTTCTACTCCGCCTTTTAGTCAGTCAGTCGGTCAGCCAGTATGTGTGTGGGAAATCTGAGTCTGTCTTCAGGTGTGTGTGTTCGTTCACGTATCAAGTGTCACCAGTGCTTCAACAAGCCCATTGATGAGAATCTATGGAAACACAAAGGAGTGGCTGCGCTGTGTGAGTGTGTGTGTGTGCACACATTTTAGTGTGAGATCACTGATATGAGGGCTTTTTTTTTGTCATCACGGCTTCAAAGAGTTGGAGGGTCAGGACTTTATTTTAGTGTCATGTTCGAGGTTGAGGTTGACGACAGGGTGTGAGCGAGTATCTGCATTTCACAATACCAGAGCAATGAATGCTGGGAGTTCGGGTCATGGGCATCTAGATCCTCCGTATCAGTCAGTAGTGAATCTCAGTGGAATGTCGGCTGTAGCTTCAGGTTAAGAGAGACGGCTCCATCATTAAGTGGAGCTTCATGCCACCTCAGGCTGAACGTGTTTATGTAGAAAGGTTGAGCCAAGGTCGTCATCACCATCACCCTGGAGACGCTTATGGGCACTTACGCTTTGGTCTGTTATGTCATAAACAACATAATTGCATTGCACATTAATTATGGCATTCCTCATGTAGCCTGTGACATTTTTCATTTACAGTGAGTGTTGAATATTTAATGAATGGATTAATATCATGTTAGTCTTTGTGTGAGGTATGTGTTCATATTACTTCAGCTCAAGTGAGAGCGGAAGGTGCAGGGTCATCAATTAGTGTTTCATTATTTGAGTCAAACAACAACCAAATCAGTGTTAATTAGCCTCATCTGGACTGTGTGGGTTTGATTTGATTAGATGGGAGAGTGGTATCCAAATGACGACTCAGCTGTTGTGAAATATTAAAGACTAATAAGCAGCAAACAATAAGAAACAAATATGTTCAGGTAAAAAAAAGAGAAGAGAATCACCAAAACATTTCCAAATATGGAAGATAATAGTTGCTATGGGACATGAACAAGCCGTGTGTCACTGGTTTGTCATTCACTACTTAAGCAGCAACTGCTGTGTGAAATGAACTGACTACTATTATATTATTTTTGCTTAATTTGGTGAGTAAACATTTAACATTAGTGATGTAACAATAGCAATTATAAGCTTATTATAACTGTGTTATAATAAGCTTATAACAGAATAATTCTTTTGGCTAAATGCATTTATGAAACTCTTGTATGTGACAAAAACACAAGCTCTTAGACCTCAGGCTGGAGTCATTCAGAAAGAAAAGAGAGATTTTGGTATTATATATTATAATATATAACTTTTAAAATAAAAATCCCTGTGTGGTTGACCAGTTAGAGACTGTAGCATCTCACTGGCGATAGTTTGTTTTTCTCTTTTGACAATGAAAAAATTATGATTCTGAGCAGTGATGTGAGTGCAGAAGACAAGCAGCACCGCTGCTGATGCTCTGCTCAGATTCAGCTCTGAAAGGTCACAAAGCACCTTTTGACCTGAAATCAATAGCATACAATGTTCTCCTCAAACACTGTTTAAACACTGTGTTTTGAAAGATGCTTTTAAGTTTTTTGGGGTGGATGTATTTTTTTTGCACTTGGTGTGTCGGTGCATGAGCAGCATGTGTGCAGTGCACGTCTGTCCACGTACACAGCACTTGGAGCGGA
Organism: Selene dorsalis; assembly: GCA_900303245.1. Lineage (NCBI taxonomy): Eukaryota > Metazoa > Chordata > Actinopteri > Carangiformes > Carangidae > Selene > Selene dorsalis. Next base: position 18,584 of record OMNW01007297.1, on the reverse strand, counting down.
GGCATTGAATGTGTATATAATGTGATTTAACACCTGACGCATCAGGGAAACAATCTGTCCCCACCACAGACACGTGTGATATCTTATCATTCTAATCGTCGAATCATTAAAATCACATCTCTCACGCTTCTCTCACACTGTTTTGTGAAAAAAAAGCAAGCTAACAGACAACAGGCTGTAATTTCCGTGGTTACAAGTGGCGGTTGTAAAGTTGCCTGTGGAACAATGACGGCGCTGCCACAGACAGGCTCTTAAATTGCACATTGCCTCTCGACAATAATCTCTTCCCATATGTGTTCCCATCTCAGTGAAAATTACACAGGGATCCCGTGTAAATGCAAACAAGGCTGTGACTCACTGAAGCTTTCTTTTCAATTCCTCCCCGGCCGGGCAGGTCGTATCATGAGGGCTCTTAAAGGAGCCAGTGCAGCCATTGTTTACCTCGCACTCGGAAGTACAGGTCATTGAGCTCACTCTGTAATTCTGGAAAGTCCCTCTGCAGGTGTGATGACCGGGGTCAGAGCGATAAAATCAAAACACACTCATTGTGTGTGTGTGTGCGTGCGCTGATAATCCTTATTCATTGTATGCTGCGGTGCATTAAAGTGAATATTTTTTAGTTATTAAACTACTTCTGCAACATGCCCCTACTAATGCATTAAATGTATGTATCATTTGCATTGCTGTTACGAGCAAGCGGTAACTTGTTATTCTCCCTCTGCTTTGCTGCAGCCCACGCCTCAGCAACTTAGGAGATTGTTCTCCCGTCTTCCCAGAGATAGAATGAGGACGAAGGTGTACACTGACTAATCTGCATGCCTGTGTGCAGACGGTGGAATAAGTCTCCCTCCAACTCCTTTGTTACACAGCATTAAAAAAGACTGAACGTAACCTGAAGCACCCAGTCCATAGAGTCACGTATACACTGGACAGCCTGGAAACATCAAGCCTCTGTAAAGTGCTGTGTGTTGATCCATAAACAGATTCGCACAGTTTCAGCTGAGGTGAGAAGAGGTAGCTGAAATTAGATGGCTTCAGTCTCATGTAAGTTTTTGTTCTCCAACCTAAACCATGTCTACATTCTGCTCCTACAGGATCATGGGAGTTGTTGTCTGTACCACCACAGGAAATCAAGCAGGCCTAGATTCACTGACAATATGGAGAACAATCAGGGGTGTCTCATCAGGTGAGATTGCTGCTTAACTTTGTTTTCATGTATTCTCTGATAATTTAAGAACCAGACGTTCAGGGAGTTTTTACCAGCAGCTGAGTTATCTGCAGATAATGGAGAGGACTCCTCGTCTCTTAAACAAAAGGACGAAGGAATTCAAACCAGCAGAAACAATAAATAAGGCAGTTCCACTTATAA
>OMNW01007297.1:4039-17195 GCA_900303245.1 Selene dorsalis | reverse complement strand
AAAAAAAAAAAAAAAAAAAAAAAAAAATGTACTGATGCTTTTTTGGCAGATCTTTGACATCTCAGAGGGCTGAACACCGAGACTGCTTACTTTTGCTTCTCTAGTAACTTATGACATGAGACATGGAGGTTTCTAACAACAGCAGCAGATTATCTGTAAAGTGTCCTTGTCTCCATAACAAATTGACGGGAGGGAGAAAACAAGTATAGATTCACCAAATAAAATAGTTTTCGTCTGATAACTTGAGGCCATGATGTCTGACAACAAAAATCCTTCATCCAGTGAAAACACATAATTGAAAATGATGAACAAGGTGTAGAAATATATGTCTTAACAATGTGACCTTAAACTGACTTATACCTTACAACTCCAACATGAAAAATAGTGCTTATTTAGCCTAGTGAGACGGGTCTCTTGATATTCATTTCAGAAATAACCTGCAAGATTTTGTTTCAAATTGGGCAAATTTGTCTTCACTCCCTTGTAATCCCACAACCTAATATGTTTGCTCTTATTTTATTTTGACTATCTCTTTACTGTTTTTTTCATAATCTTAAAAAAAAATCACAAATAAAAAAGTTAGGAAAAAATAATACAATCATAAAAAGTCAATTTTGAGTTTCTGGCAGTGAAGACACAGTGACCATGATCAAAATCAGACGGTTTAAACAGTTTTATACGGGAAAGTTTAATGTTATGACTTAGAGTGTTAGGATGTAACATACTGACCACATGACATCACAGATCAGTGACACAATGAATGAGCAAAACGACTTGTGAGTGAGTGGGATCCAAATGAATAAATCACATGAATGAACAGATGAACCCTGGTTTTTATGAAGCTTCCATACCCTTGCTTCAGGGATTTTTCCTCTTCTGTCTTTGGATATTCTTATCTAAAAATACCACCAGTGTTTTATGCCCACAGCAAAGTGTTTCAGACCAGACTTTATTATTGTCTGTCTTCATTGTAATTGGGTCGCCAGTTATTAGTTTCTAGATGAACTCTTTGTGCTTTAGGCTGCGAGAGAGAACGTCGAACCAGCAGAGGCTGTTCCGACCCATCAATCCCTTCTTTTCTTTTCTTTAGACTCATTTGTTCCTGATTGTTTCCATCACAGCAGAGGACACAACAGAAGCATTCACCTGCAAATTAGTAAAGCAGATGACACGATTTGATGACCCCTAAGCTACATGAAGGTAAGCTACATCTAATAGGTAAAAAAAAAAAAAAAATCTTGTAAAGCTTCACTGCACTGAGAACTTCTCAGGGAGACATGGGAGCATTCAAGTCTCTTTATAATGTTGCTGTGTTACGAGTTTCCGCTGTTTAAACTTTTAACACCACACCCTCTCGGGGGTTTCACCTAATTAACTTTAAATGCTACTTGCTAAAAGAAAACAAACAGAATACATTAAGTTGCATACATCAGCTTCATTGCGGAGGCGTTCTGCTTTACTTGGGTTATAACTGCTGCTCTTTGTCGTGAGGAGCAGATGGATGTCGGGATTACAAGTTTTTTTTTTTGTTTTTTTTGTTTTTTTACTTTTGATTAAAGTCAGAGGTGGGCAAAGCTCACAGCTCCATTACCTGAGACAAGTTAGGCTGTATATAGTCTTAAGTTAAATATGACCCCAAAATAACTCCTAAAGCGCAGGAGTGCTTGGTTAAGTAGAAAAGTAGATTGTATTGTTCCACATTTAGAGAAATAATATGACTTTGAAACAAACAACCGACTGACTGACTGACTGACTGACTAAAAGACCTGCAGAATAAAAAAGCCATAAAAACCCAATGATATCAACAAAAAGGGAGACAACTACTACAAGATGTTTGTAGCTTTATGTGGGATTTAACAAACGTTACAAACCTCGACATGCTTTCTGAAGTCGGGCAGTGATATTTTGAGGCAGAGCTGAAGCTCCATCGTGGTAAGACAAAGACAACGTTTCTTTGTTTCTAAATCTTCAAACATGGACTTCAGATCAGACCAAAGATTTTGGTGAGAAAGTCCATCTCTATCTCTTGATCTAGAGATAGAGATGGACTTGATCTAACGTAGCCAAGTTCAAAAGGAAGCTGTTCAAACATGCAGTAAACACAACATAACGAACAGTGGAGGAGCTGACTTTTCTCCTTCAAGGACCACAGCAAATGATATATCATATTTTCAAAATGAAAGACTAAAAGCTCTGCTTCAAAGTAACGAGTACCTAATAGGCATATAGTAGAGTCAAAAGTATAATACTTGTCTTTTTAATGTCATTGAGTAGTTTTAAAAACTGATACTCAAATAAAGTAGAGTAATTCAAAACAATTTCTAAGAGTGCAGTACAAGTAAAGGCGTTGAAAAGCGTTCTATTTTCTGCAAATATATATATTTTTCAACAAGAACATGAAATCTTTCACATTGTATCAAAACCAGACAAGTGTTTTGGTCAAACTTCAAAATTTTAGATACAATCAAAAGAGAAAAAAGAAGAACCTGGAGGTATGTGGTGCGAGACTCCACCGCTGACACCACGCCCCTGTCAGGAATCCCACATAATTAACATCAATGCTTAATGACGGAGCACGAGTTAAGATCAATTACAGTATGTTGCCTTGTGTCACCATTATTTTCCCCACTGAACTGTCCCTCTCTGTCTCGGCTGATCAATGTGCGCCCTCAAGTGCCGTTGCAGATGTCTTCTGTTTTCACATTCCTTCAGCCAATATCACCCGAGGGGGTTGATTTTTAGATAGGACCCCTCCTCGCCTGGAACAATGGATCAATGGCGTGACTTTGCATGTTCCTCTGTAATTCATTGAATACCTTTAGTGACCTGGTCCGTGTGGCCTGAGGACACATGGATGTGACTGAGAGTGAAGAGAGTGCAGTATAGGGATCTATGCACACACCTCTACACCTGCATGGTCAGATTATATATTAAGAGATGAAAGGAGTGTGGTTGCATATGTTTGTGCATAAACGGGGAGCAATTCTCCAATAGTCTCTGTGCGAGCTGTAATTAGGTTTGGGAATCTGGAGTCTATTGCACCTGCAAATGGTTATTGATCATGCAACAGGTTTAAACAAATAGAAATGTGTTTGTGCATTCCTGTGTGTGGGAGTCCTACTCATCCATCTGTGCACGTACCTTCCATGTATGTTGATGCCTCTGCACCTCTGTGTGTTGCCTCGGTGGGTGTATGTGTTTGTGTGGAGATGGGGGGTGCATTACCTGGTGACATTTCTAGCTATTGTCTTATCTGTCAAACTCTGGTCACTCTCGGGGTCTTTAATTTGCTAATTAGACCGCACGGAGGCTGTTTGTTTCAAAAGACCACTGTCTAGATGCTTATCAGCTTTACAAGATAATTCCCTGACAGGGTGCCATGTCATGTAGATCCCAGTGGGACTTGCTCCTGCCTCAGCGCATCCTGGCATTTGTTTTTTTTTACAGATCCAAACAAAGATATAAATTCTGGTGCTGTAGAAATAGAGAGACTTAATTAACAGTTTTTTTTTTTTTGTGGTGTCAGTGGAGGAGTGACATGTAAATAAAACTAAACACCAAGCGGCAGGAAAAAAAGTCCAGTTGCGGGTTATTTCTGTGGTTGGCACTGATGCAGGAACTAAAATATCATAAGAGCTACACTGATGTGCATCACTGCCAGTGAGCGAGGCTGTGAGGAATGTATGTACAGAAATATATGCATGTTTACTGAATGACTCGCCTCTGCTCTGTGGAGCTGCTGGTCGCTGCTGCACTCGGCAAACAAAACCAGAAGAAACACGGCCCTGTATCTGTTACGTTTTAATCAAAAAAAAAAACACTCCTATGAAAATTTAAATGTTTAACCATGTTAACATCCAACTAGTGATTTTATAAAATACAACAAACATATCATTTGTGAAATAATCAGTCAACACCATGACTGTTTCCACCTTTAACTGTAGTGAACCAATGATGATTGAGACAGTCGGGTTTCATACAACAGCAAACCTGTCTGGGAATGACTGAGCGTCTGATGTTTCTTTTAACAATAACCATCTATACTTTTTGCTCTTTCACTTCCTAGTGTGAACAGCTTAAATGGTGTACGAGGAGGTACACAGATGTGCTCTCAGCCTCTTTTGTTGTTTCTTTTCTATAATTGTAGGCCACGATGAATAAAACGGTGGTTGCTTTCCATAACCCACTCGAGAGTCAGTGCATAGTTGTTTGAGAGAAGCTTCAGCTATTGTTGTGTTTCCATGACGAGATGTTGTAATACGTCAGTACATCGTCTTCTTAAAGGGATAAGACAGCAGCAGCCCATACATACGACTGAGAGTTCAGTAAAATCAACAAAATGTCCGTCGGTGTAGTTCTTCATGACTGCTCAAAACTTATTCCAAATGAAGACAAGTGAGCCTGAGTCCTCTTACTTGACTGCAGCGTTCAAGTGTTTTCATCATATCTATACGGCGAAGCTCAGAGCGGACAATTCTCTTTGTACTCAGTGGAGCAGATGGTGTCATCAGTTCTTCCCTCATTAGTCCTCCTGCTACCAGTCTCCATCAAACCAGAATTATGTGTCATCATTTGATTTTCCAGTCATGGTTTGCTACATCAAATAAGACAAATGACTGTTAAGACTCCTCTTTGTTCTGGTGACACACTAATGATGGCTGATGAGGCTCCGCCGTGCAGGAAGACCCATGAAAAACCCAGACAGGAGCGGGAAACTTGTCCCAAACCACCAATCAACCAGAATGATGAAAACATCAAATGGCCAGAGTTTAATACCTCTGCACTCGGGTCGTGACCTTAAACGCTGAAGACTAAAATTTGCCAGATTTCTGAAGTATTTCATAAACGGCGCGTGAGCTCTGAACGGACCGGGAAAGCCAAGAGGGCTCTCTGTGATACCTCCAGGCCTCCTCCAGAGTCAGAACATCAGAGTTATCTTCCACGACAGGCTGGAAACTCATCTCTTGGAGAAGAGCCTCGCGTCCTGTTGTCCCCACTGAATCATATCCTCTCTCCCATATCTTCCCTTCTCTACTGCCTATAATATGCTCTTATCTTCAGCTTAAAAAAAATCCTTTCTCCCTCTCCCCTTGGCTTTTATTGCTCTTATTTCACTCTAAAGCTCTGCCTTCTTACATGGTAATTCTCAGCTGACTGTTGCATTGTCAGGACACTGAGGCTCTGGCCATTGTAGCTGCCTAATGCTCAACAGTCCCACGTTTTCTCATGCCAATTAAGGTTGACGACACACTTTTTGATTTTAACATTTCAACTAAAAACGTAGAAGACCACAGTTACAAGGACAGTTTAAAGTGACTTTTAATGTTAGATTCTCTGAATGCACCAACAGAGCTCACAGAAACTCCATCAAACAGGACTTTGTTAGCATCAGTACTATCACCCACCTGTTGCATCAAACAGCAATGCAGTTGCTGTCCACGCTTTAACCTTGTTGACCCTATTATGGTCTTAGATGAGACATTATACAGCAGGGATGTCAAACTCATTTCAGTTCGAGGGCCACATTCAGCTCAATTTGATCTGGAGTTGGTCGGACCGGTAAAATAAGAGCATATTAACCTATAAATAACAAGAACTCTAAACATTTCCCTTTGTTTTAGTGCAAAGAAGAACATTTATTAGGATGTTTACATTAAATGAACCATCCTTTTACAAAATATATTATGATCAACCTGAAATTTCTTGAGAAAGACACGTGCAATTTAAATAATATTATGCCTCTTCTGTCTCTAATGTAATGTAATGTAATCTGTAATTTTCACACTTGGCAAATTCATCCTGTGGGCCGGATTGGACCCTCTGGCGGGCCAGTTTTGGCCCACAGGCCACACGTCTGACACCCCTGTTATACTGGCATCATCCAACTGGTGATGCTTCCCTGTCTGCTTGCTCTCAGTGACTGTTGTGGGTATTTTCATTGAAGTCAGCCCAATCTGGAATCATAAATATCAAACATGGTTAATATTTAAGAATAGGCCCATATATTTCAGTTTTAAGTCACCCAAAATTTTAATTCTAATTTTACTTGACTCCGGTGGCCGATAATGAAGCTGATAGCAACCTGCTACACAACAAGGTGCAGAGTAATTTAAATGAGCTGAATCCAGTGTGATGTATACTGTACGCTGTTCAAGAACCTAGTGAGTGTTGTTTGTTTTAATAAATAAAGCTGAACAAAACACAAGCTCCCACCTACAGACCTTAATAATTCATACACTGTACATACAAGAGACAACACTCACTGCATCAGATCACCTGTGTGTGCAGCTGTGCTGTGGGTGTCTCTGCAGTGATGAGGACTTTCAGCCCCAAATCGTCCCAACTTCATTATTAGTCCTCCAGTGCCTGGAGAACACACGCTTCTTATTTCTGCTGACATCCCTGGTCAGCTGGAAGTTGCTTGTGCCATCACCATGGAAACATAATGTGTTGTTGTCTGCAACCCAGGTGCCAGTCTCAACAGCTACAGGAAATTCAAATCCCCTGCAGCTAATTTGTGTCTCCAACTATCTCTGATTATTTAAGGAGATTTTGAACACACAGATGTCACAGCGTTTTCAAGTGTTCGCAGCAAAAACGATTTTTCATCATGTGAGAGATGACGTTCTTCAGATTGTATGATAACACTGAGATCTCTGAGACATTTTTAATCTGGCTTTCTTTTCAATATATCATGCGCTGTTTGAAAAGTTTCAAAAGGTGAAATAAATGTAAGAGTTTGAGTTTAGAAAAGACACTGTGAGCAGAGCACACTTCTGAAATCCAGGGTCAGCCGTCTGTAAAAACATTGTTGACACAGTGTATGATGACTCATCAACCTGGTTCCGAATCAGTCTGGTTCTGAATCAGCTCAGCGACATTTCAAAATGATGGTATGTTTAAGGGTTGTTACAGTAATTTACTGTACAAAGCAGTTAATAAATGTCTGCTCTTCACCTGTCACATTCTTTCCTCTGACTCTCTCACAGCTTCACACTTTTATTTCTTTTTCTTTTTTTTTTTTTTGTCTGGTTTCAGCCCAGCTTATGTATCTTTTTTTTAAAGTCTCCTCTTTCTTTTTCCTGCCATTTGCTGATGTTGACAGATCCACACCTGCAAAACAATTGCAACTTTCATCTTTGTTAATGTCGTCACTTCTGTATTCAGAGGTGCACTTTCAAGAGAGGCAAACCAGGCAAATGCATGGAGCCCCATTTGGAAAATTGGCCCCTGATCACCCCTCGCATGGGCACAGTTTGCAATGAGAACTATAAACCTGCTTAAACCACTGAGACACTTTATAATGAACTGTCACAACCCCATACATGGGTCCCCTGATAACATGTGCTATAGTTAGTTCAATTCTCCTGAAATGTTACAATTGAAACTGCATGAAATGCCTTTGCCTCCATCTCCCTCCTGAGACATGTTTATTTAACTTCCTGTTAATGTAGTGGGAATGAGATCTCCCCTGGAGCAGCTCAGGCCACGCATTTCTCACGTACACCTCCGCACACGTGAACACAACTGACGTGTCTTTGACAGTTTCTCGGAAAAAGTGTCAAATTGCCTTAACAACTGGAAAATAAAGCTGCAGCAGAAGAGCATGCATGATATGTGTAAGAAACACAAAGCACACGCACGTGCCAGGACACATTAATGAGCGTGTGAAGATGATGTACGAGTCGTGGCGTGTCCCACATGCATGCGACCATGGACACGTGTGTAGGAAACGCACACAAAGGTCTCTTTTATATACATACAATGATAGATCCAAAACAAAGAAATAGCACAATGCAGCTGAAAATCAATGAAAACCCAACAAGAAAACCACAAACATAAATGAATAAAGATATGCACACACATAAACGCACATCCCCCCCATCTTACAGCGCGTCTCCGTCACATTAGGCCTTGTGTGTTTCTCTGCCCCATTTCTTTCTGCCAGCTCCGAGATGAAATATTAACAAGGAGGACGGCACCCTAACCCACATACTGTATCCTGTGCTGCCAATTTAACTGACTGTCTTAATAGGCACAGGAGCAGAAAACACAAACACACAAACGCACCCTTACATACTTTCAAAAGCACACACACAAGCTCCCCTGAACAACTTTACAATATGTATTTATATTGAAAAAAAGATCCTTTATATGAATTGAAATGTATCATACATGGCAGTGCTACGGGGTCAGTCATGTATAAATCCAGACGCGATCCTGGGATCATCCACCGCAGGAACCCCCCCCTGACCTGTCTCACATTAAAGCTATTCTGCTTCATCGACTTCTAAACACCAGGCGAAGGTGGAGAGTCGTCGCATCAGAGCGGCAGTTTATCTTTCTCGTAGATTGATTGAGTTCAGTGTGTCAAGTTTTCCTATCACATGCTCATCAGATAATCTGACACGCTCTGAATACCTGCCATTCAATAATCAATTTACTTGCTATCTCTCAAATTACACTGTCAGCCCGTCTCTCTCTCCGCCTCCTCTGCCTCCTCTCCTCGAACATCTGCCATTCAGTAGCTAGTCGCTGCCTACAATTTTTCAGATTATTACACATTTAAAACCCATCTTCTCTCCTTCTCTTCCCTTCTCCCTGCGGGACAATTACAATATTTAATATATGATAAGACTATATTGGCAGTACGTTCCCCCATAAAGTCGGGGGTTTTTGAGGGGGGCACTCATTAGAAAAGCGAGGGGGAGATGAGAACAGATAGACGGAGACTGGTGGCGATGGTGTGGGAGGTGGCGGTGGCGGTGGGGCAAGCAAATAGGATTTGAAGCCTAGCAAAACAGGAAGGCTCTCCGGGAGAAGGGAGTTGTCACTTTTCATTAGATACAGTCGCACGGATGAGGCCCCTGCTCGGCTGACGCCTTCCCCGCATTCATACCAGCAGACGAAGAGCTGTACAGCTGCAGAGATTTACAGCGTCAGAGTGCACGTGTATGACTTTGCATCCATGCGTTTTGTGCACATCTGTCATTTTAATGTAACATGTCCCACCCACCCCACCACTTGTTTGTATATTCTTCACGTTGCCAGGTTGTTATTGTACAACTCGGCTTTTGTCTCTTGCTCTGTGGCGTCGCAGGAGAGGAGTTATTTTCGGAGGCTTCCACGGGGTTGGTGGGAAGTAAACATCCCATTCATTTTTTTTGTGCACAGACAGTTTTAGGTGAGTGGCATTTGGAGCAGTTCCAGGGCTTGGATGAGCATGAAACTCTCCTGGTTGAATCAACATGACAAAAGAGGAGGAGCTGTATTAGAAAATATGGATCTTTAATATCAAGTCAAAATGTGCAAACCTGTTCACATAACAATTTAAGGACAGAAGTCAAAGAAAACTTCCAATCCTGAAGTTTAAATTTCAGCCGCATGTAGCGTTTAGGTGAAGCAGAGACTGAGGATTATACTTCATGGAAACATGTTTACATCCAGTGGTTTAAATCCAGCCCAGTATCCCAAGGAATTATCTCCATATCGGATGATCCTGCACCTCAGAATTCACACCCAATGCTAATGTTTGGTGTTAATGCAAACGGAAATAATGTGCAATGCATGCAGTGAGGTGACACAGAAGGCCTGGATTATGAAAAAAAAAAAAAAAAAAAGGCAGCCACAGTGGCTGGCCCTCGTTTGTTTTGTTGCTTTTGCACATCAGCCATGACACAAATAGATGAGTACAAAATGAAATTCTGTCCTCAGAGTGTGCATGGGTGGAGATGCCCAGCTGGAAGTTTGGAAAATTTGCAAAAATGGTCAAATACAATCCCTTAAAGTGGTTGCAAAGATATGTGCGTGGGTGTGGGTGGATGAGTCATAAAGGAGGGTCATAAAGCTGTCCACAAGCATTTCTGACAAAATATGCTGAAAGAGGGCTAAACTTAATGAGGGGGATGTGTTGGAGTCTAGATAAACAAAACTGATCTTTGGAATTAATAGCATAGACACATGGTCGTTCTCTGGTTGAGCGCCATCAGCCTCAACTACCTGTGTTGAATACAACATAGATGACCGATTACAAGTGTTACTGAGCTTTTAATTTTTGCTACCAGCTGTTGCACTGTTAAATTCAGCATTTTAACGCTACAATTCAAAGCTTTGCTGCATCATAGCTGCTATGCAGATTACAGAAAGATAGAAATGTAAATGTTGGCATTGAAGTATTTGCATTGAGTATTTTGTATGAGTATGTCTTGAGGATGTCACAACATAGGAAATATGTGGTCTGCTTCTATAGACAGTATTTCTGGCAGGCTGTAGTAGCATCATAGGCGGCAGTGGAGCATCCTCCGCCTTCACACACTTTCTCTGTCTTTGTCAGCTTCAATATCACTTCTATCTTTTCTCTCCTGCCCTACCTCTCCAGCTGCCCGCTCTCTCCTGGCTCTCCTGTCTCCCTACGTAGTGTTGGTTTACTCCTACTTCCCCTCTCATCAACGCTTCTGTCATGTACCGTCATGAATATTGAAACACCACCCCTTTCGGTAAAGCCTAGCCTGTCTGAAGACGTTAGGAGCAATGAACAGCCCCTCCAGCAGCCAGTCGCTGCTCTGTTCTAAGATGTTTTCAGCAGCAGTGCTGAACAGCAATATCCTGCTACTCCATTATTACATGTACAGTAGGAATTTACCGACCTCACTGTCTCATTCTATAATGTCTGTGAGCGTCAGTGAGAGGTTCCAGTTTCATCTTTCTGCCCTTATTGGCAAAGACATTTGTTGTTAAGAGGGGCATTTGTAGTTACCAGGCAGGGTACCGGGTTACTGCGTTCCATACACAATGACTAATTTTATGACACCAAAGAAACACTAAGCTGCTGATAAATAGTGTAATGTTCAGCTTCTATTCACTGTTGATGCACATGGTAGTCATCTTTGATTGTGATCTCAGGGTTACAGAAGTTCCTCTATGTTTCCAAGGTGGAATTCTGACTTCAGGGGGGCGTTTCTGATGATCTTGGAAAATCCAACTTCTGAGTTCTAATGGAACACACCATCAATAATCCTGTCTTCTCCTGTGCTTTTTGATACCACCACCACCAGGATGACATTTTTTTCTTGGAGTGAAATATAAACAGTTGAGAAATTTGAAAAAAACAAAATAAAGTGTCTTAATAAGTGCTGCCGATTAACAACATCCTCCTGAAAGAAATTCCCTGATTTTCTAACAACAACGAACACTGGTCCAAAATTTCTCACAGGTGTTAAGCTGCGTTGAGATCTGATGACTGTGAAGGCCAAATGTACATGGCTTTCATACTCATCAAACAATTGAGTGACCCCTCGTGACCTGTGGATGTATGTCTCGCACGGATTGCCTTGAAAGTGCAGAAATCAATGGTGCCCAGAAGATGGACGCTAATCACTTAGAAGATCACACCACCTTTCAGTTGGTGCCAGCATTTTAATTTGTCCAATACCCTGGTTTAGGACCAAATATCAGTAAGCAGTTAAACTAAAATCAGAAATGAATGAGAAAATGTGGATCAGCGACAGCTTACTTTAGGTATGTTTTGTAAATGTCAGAAAATAACGATGTTTCAGGAAGTTATATGTGAACTGTTACACCATATACGAGGATATAACACCGCTATGAGTTGTTAAGTGCTCTATCTCCTAAATTTGATGGAAGAAAGTTTATATGAAGACCTTTATCTTGTTTAAAAAAACAGCAAGTAAGAAAGCAATTACAAGGAACTGGGGAAGAATGGAAATGACCATCAAAGAACCTGCGTTTAACAACTGTTAAAGAATTATATATTGAACATTTGACACATTAATTGAGATTACAAGAAACACAAGTGGACAAAAAACTGAGAAAATGGATGAAATTCAAACTTAAACTGGTGACATGTTGCTGGACCTGAATCTGAAATGGGAAACTGTGGACTGAATGATGCATCGTTTGTTATACATACATGTTTTTCTTCCGTATTTTCAATCTTATGTAAATCTTTTTTTATGTGTATGTTTTTTTTTTTTTAAGTGAGTGCAAAACAGACCAAATAATTTAAACTGATGACTCTCTATTGTCTGTGGGTTAATTCTAGCATTGTTAGCATGCTAAGATGCTAACTAATTATGTGACCATGGTTAACATACCTGCCCAAATAACATCAAGATGTTAAAATTACAATAGTATATACAATATAATGCTCTTTTCTAATGCTAATTGGTTAGCATTCTGGTGTTAGCTTTTAGCCCACCGTACTGTGGCTAAGCGCAGCTGATATGCTAGCAAGGCTGTAAACAAGCTTCTGTGCTATCAGCTTGTTATCAGCACAAGACGTTTTATGATTTGGACACACTGTAATTTATACAGGTTTACTGATAACTATTGATCATATCTACATCATTCTGTTCACTACAGCATCTTTGTTCCTCCTCCCACATGGTCTCATGCAGCCAATTACAGTGTCAGTTGCTGCTGTAATGTGTAGTCACCCTTTTCCTCACGTCTCTGAGTTGCTCATCTCACAGGCTCCCTCCGCCTCCTCATCTCCACCTCCCATCAAGATGACTCAAGACTCCCCATGGTGGCTGTGTCAGACTCCCTCCTGCAGAGCCCTCTACCAGGATCTGCTCCTGCCGTGAACCTCGCCAGGTGAGACCTGCTCTGCGGCAGTCTAACATCTTATTCATGGATGGTGAACTACCTTCATCTTCGGCTATGAAAAGATTTTCCAGGTAAATAATTTAATAATGTATACAAAAGACCATGGTGAGGTATAGAGTTTTTAGAGATGGAGATTTTTCTTTACGGTGCATTTTCTTTTTTACCTTTTACCCTGACTGTCATTTTTCTTTTCTTTTTTTTTAATTTTATTAATGCAATTGGTCCTTTAAGGTAACTGTACCCCTGGTGTCCTACAGAGACCTTCAATGGCGACCAAAAGTTTTTCATTTCAAAATTGATGATGAAGTTGTCCAATTTTTACTCTTTTGTTTGTGACATTTAACAACACTTTTTCAATTATCAGACTCAGCCCCAGAGTCACAGAACATAATATATAAATATATATATATATATGTGTGTGTGTGTGTGTGTGTGTGTGTGTGTGCATGTGTGCGTTTAACTCCTCCATGTTCATCTCCTCTCCAGCTCAGTGGGCACTTAAATAGCATCACAGAGATGCTGTACACTG
>OMNW01007296.1:73406-87688 GCA_900303245.1 Selene dorsalis | reverse complement strand
TCACGCGACACCAAAATAGAGTGTTTTAGTGATCGTTTCGTTTTTGTACTCGACTTAAAAGTAGTCACCGAGCCTCGAGGAGAGACACAAACCAGACATGGGGGACTTTTCGTCGCTGGGCCTCTCGGACTGGCTGATAAAACAGTGTAAACAGCTGGGAATCAACAAACCCACTCCCGTCCAGGAGAGCTGCATGCCAGCTATCCTAGAAGGTAAGAGAGGCTGTGTTGAATAAATCCACAGGTTAAAAACACAAGACATGGTGATCTGCCTGTTATGTTAATATCTTATTTCCTAGATAAATGTCCTATCAAATCCACGTGCAGTGGCACAGTTGAAAACTGTCAGTTTAGCACACTGTTGTTTTCGTCTGATTAAAAACACAATACAACCCTTTTATTAAAGATTCACAGTTAAACTGCCTTTTTAGATATGTTTGCTTCTTCTGCAAGTAATGTAGCTACTTTCTAATAATCGTTGCCCATTAAATACAAATAAAAGTATTTGAAACAGAATACACTGTCATCCGTCAAAACAAATTGTGTGAACTAAAATTAAATGGAAACTTGAAAATGTGTGGCTTCAAAGTTTAACTGAATTTACTCCCAAACACCTCCAGATAAAAAAAATATCAATAGTGATGGTCTTGGTGGTTTGTGTGAAATACTGACAAAGCGTGGAGTCACAGAAAGATGCTTGCATGTGTGTGTGTGTGTGTTTCTACCTCAGGTCGGGACTGTATGGGCTGTGCCAAGACTGGAAGTGGGAAGACAGCAGCGTTCGTGCTGCCGGTGCTGCAGAAACTGTCAGAGGACCCGTATGGTATCTTCTGCCTGGTGCTCACTCCCACCAGGTAACAGCAACCTTAGAGACACTGATACACTTTTATACACAATAAAATTACTCAGACTTGTTAAAGCAGCAGAGACATCCACCACTGTGTCAGATCATGTCATCCTAATGTTTTATTGATCTAAAACGTCAGTGGGAAAGAATTGTGTGTTCTGTAATGAATGTCTCATTGATACTTGAGATGAATACTATTATTAGAAACACATTTGATACCATCCCTCCCATGTTTCCTTAATATGATGTCATGCAGGGAACTGGCCTATCAGATCGCTGAGCAGTTTCGAGTCTTGGGGAAGCCTCTGGGTCTGAAGGACTGCATCATTGTCGGTGGAATGGGTAACGACACAGTTTTGGTTTTTGTTCACATCTCTGTTGTGCTGCTTTAGAAAGGCTGTGGTTTTAAAGCTGTGTGAGGCAGGAGTAACCGCTGCTGCGGACGCACAAAAAGTAAACACAAACTGCACACAAACATCTCCCCTGCGTGCTGACATCCACTCTGCTGCTGTGTTATTGACAGACATGGTGAGCCAGGCCCTGGAGCTGTCCAACCAGCCTCATGTGGTCGTAGCAACGCCCGGGCGCCTGGCTGATCACATCCGCAGCTCCAACACCTTCAGCATGAGCAAAATCCAGTTCCTGGTGAGTTCAGGAGTTTTCTGCTTTAACTCAATCATACAATAGCTGTTAAAGACATTGTTAAACTGTCAGTAAGTACTTGTTCATTTCAGAAAGATTTTAGAGAGCTGTTTCATTTTTAACCCTGATGAGTCACTGTTTAATACCTACTTCTTTAGATCACTTATTCGCCTTACATTACCTAGTTGGCAGGATTTACACAGGTCCTTTTTAAAGTTTGTATGCTCTTAAAAAATAAGAACAAAATCTGGTGGTGAAATTTTGATGTTTGAAAGTATCTTTTAAGTCACAATAATCAGGTCTATGATTGAAATTCATTGGTCACCTTTAGTAATTGTGTTGGTGAAATTTGGAAGTTGGAAAAATACTTAAATAAAAAACTGTGTTTGTGTGTTTGTCAGATTTTGGATGAGGCGGACCGGCTGCTGGAGCAGGGCTGTATAGACTTCACCAAAGACCTGGAGGTGATCCTGGGGATTTTACCAGCCAAACGGCAGACGCTGCTGTTCAGCGCCACGCTCACTGACACACTGCAGGAGCTGAAGAGTATCGCCATGAACAAACCTTTCTTCTGGGAAAGCAAGTCAGAGTGAGTAACTTGGCCACATAACCAGAGACTGACTTCATATGCAGAGTGAACCTTTTTGAATTGTGAATATAAGTCTGTGTTAAAGAAAAGCGTCTAATATCAGATTCTGTCTTTGCCTTAAATCTTTTGAATAACTTATGAAACAGCAGCAGCAGCAGCAGCAGCTTGGGGGCTCAGTTTAAATCTGATCTGAGGCACAGATAAAGCCTTGTGCATTTTTCGCACAATTGCCTTTTGATATGACGGAGAGAGTTGTATAAATAATGAGCAGCAAAATGTTAAGTGTGGTTGACTGAGTGTTCTGCTGGATTTATTGCCATTAGAGGGATTTACAGGGTTCAGATATGCAGAGATAGCTGGGTCAAATAATCGTAGGGCTGCGTGATGTGGAATTGAAAATACGGTGAACTTTCAGCCAGGAGAGTGAATCCACCATTAACAGTATGCAACAAAAAACAAAAAGCAATGCAGGAGTTTGTGTGTGTGTGGTTTTTATGTGTGAACTAGATTAAGCTGCAGTGTAGTGAATGTTCTCCTGTCAAAAGGTCTTCACACAGCTGACATAGATTTAAGCTTGTGTTGTGAAATGAAGTCAGCGACTTGACCTCGTCTTGAAGTTCTCGCCGTTTTCACTTGGCTGAGTGAATCCATCGGTCGTATTGTCATTGACAGGACTAGAACGGTGGAGGAGCTGGACCAGAGGTACATCCTCACTCCGGAGAAGGTGAAGGATGCCTACCTGGTCCACCTGATCCAGAAGTTCACTGACGAGCACCACGACTGGTCCATCATCATCTTCACCAACACGTGCAAGTAAGAAGCTCAGAAGTGATTCAGTGCCATGAACAACGTGCTCCTGTGTTACTCTAGTGACTTAGAGTTTCTAATGTAGGTCTTAACGTTTGTATTAATACAGCTCCAATGGATTGTGGTTGGTTCTTTGTCCACCTTTATATGCATGTGTGTAGATGAAGTGAACCAAATATTGTATTTAAAATAATTCACCTTATTGGCTTTTAATGATATGAACAGGCATTTAACTGAAAGTTCAAACCTGAGTGTGAGCAGTGAGAGTTGATTTGATGTGGTTCATGTAAAAAAAACTTTGCAACGTTTTATTTATGTCATTGTTTTTCCAGAAATTGCCAAATCCTCACCATGATGCTGCGGGAGTTTAACTTTCCAACAATCTGCCTGCACTCTATGATGAAACAGGTGAGAATGAATTTCACTCTAATTAAGTCCAGCAACATTTTTGAAGTGGACTTCATTAATGACGGCTGCTGGAGGACGTATTATAGGGATACGGCAACTTGTTGGTTTGAAGGACAGCTGAAGGAGAGACTGTACCAGGACTTGT
The DNA here is from genome assembly GCA_900303245.1 of Selene dorsalis. Taxonomy (NCBI): domain Eukaryota; kingdom Metazoa; phylum Chordata; class Actinopteri; order Carangiformes; family Carangidae; genus Selene; species Selene dorsalis. The sequence goes on along the minus strand of OMNW01007296.1, from coordinate 84,251 downwards.
TTTTAAAAGGCTTTGACTTTGCTCTGTTTGGGAGGTTAAGACAAAAGTTTCCTCCAACGTGGCACTGTGTCCTTTTAACTCCAGTAGACGGAGCTGCTCGACAAGCTTGTGCTGGACGTGAAAATCATATTCGTCCAATTAAATGGACAAAGAAACGTGAATTGAGCACAAAGCCCTGGTGATAATATAGAGACAGTTAGTGTAAGGGATTAGAGGGGATTATACCGCATGAATGGGCCTGCAGAATAAACGAGCTCTGTATCTTCTCCAGAAACAACGGTTCGCAAACCTTGCCAAGTTTAAGGCCAGCGTCTACAGAATCCTGATAGCGACAGACGTGGCTGCCAGGTAAGAAGGTTATTAGATGCATACATGCTCATAAACACACGCATTGTTTTGACATCCCCCTGTTTTACTGTTATACCAACAGGGGTTTGGATATTCCAACTGTCCAGGTCGTCATTAACCACAACACCCCTGGCCTTCCCAAGATCTACATCCACAGAGTCGGACGAACAGCAAGAGCTGGTACAGCTGTCATCTTTGTTGGGAAAATTAAGCCAATAAGCCAAGTTCTTTCTTTTTTTTCTCCTCTGGATATTAAAAATGGACCTGACCATGTTTTTGTCATCTATAGGGAGGAACGGAGTGTCCATCACACTGGTGACGCAGTACGACATCCACCTGGTCCACTCCATCGAAGAACAGACTCGTAAGTCTCTTGTTTGTGAAAACCTTTGTCTTTGGATCAATAGAATTTGATCTAAAGTGAGCATCTTCAGATCTCAGCAGCTATCGGCTTAAATAGTGTTCAAATATTGACTAAATATAGTAAATATTATATTTAATATACATTTTAAGTTGTGATTGATAACTTTATACAATAGCAAAAATTAAAATGACTAAAATTAATATTCCAGGTTTGCTTTGATAGAAAAAGATCTAGCGATGTCACTCCTTCATTTTCATTTCATTGTTTTTCATCAAAGTCAAAGGACAAACATTTGGAGGCTTGTTGTTATGTGAGCAGGTCTCAGGTCAGACACAGAGGATACAGTTACATGACCTCTGCCACGCACACATACTTGATAAAGCTTTGAAAGGGCCACAGCTCAGGTTGCTCCAGGAACACCGGTTTCAGCAAAGGTTCAAGTAACAGTTCAATTAAACTAACTGGTCTGTTGTGTTTGTGCAGAGACGAAGCTGAAGGAGTTTCCTGTGGAGGAGAAAGAAGTCCTGAAGATCCTCACTCAGGTCAACGTGACCAGACGGCAGTGTGAAATCGTATGGATGGCTCTTCTCTTCTTATTCATTGTTACCATACCTCCTGCTGTCAGATTAATTTTTCCCTTTTATAAGACAAAATATAATTTATGGATTTGTTCCAAAATTGAAACTGACAGCTAAATTATAAACCACTCTCCGGTCATTGCTGTTTATATTTGTCATGTTTTGATGGTAACTCCTTTTCTGTCTTGTAGAAACTTGAGTCAACAGACTTCGATGAGAAGAAGGAGATCAACAAGAGGAAACAGCTGATCTTAGAGGGGAAGGCAAGTTCATTTCCATTTACAACTAAAACGCCTACTGTTGGCACACAGTCAGGTTTTAGTATGTGAACATAAAGGCCAAAATCACTTTATCTTACAGGTGGTGTTATTGTCTGATAAGTGCACAAACAATGCAGCTAAACAATGTGAAATATGTCTATAGGAAACCATTCACTCAGGACAAGTGGAGAATAGTGTTTCTAGTGGTGAACAGTGAATATTAACAAAGGTTTAAATGGAGTTGTTTCAACGAAATGCATTTGGAAATCAATCTGCTGATCAACTTAAATGACTAACAAGAAACTGATGATGGAATATGTACAGATTGTTCACTTTTTAATTAACTCTTGTATGATGTTTTATGATGAGGTCTAATGAAAACTGTGCTGTTGCAGGACCCAGACCTGGAGGCCAAGAGGAAGGCAGAGCTGGAGAAGATCAGGAGCCAGAAGAAAAAGTTCAAACAGAAAATCCAGGAGGGCATTCAGAGACAGAAAGACGCTCAGCTGAAAAAGAAAATGATGAAGAGAAAACAAAAGAAAAAGAAAAAAGCAGCAGAGGCATCTGCATGAAATCTCATGCTCACATACTCCTGTATATACCAGTTTTTATTACATGTGCAATATCTGTAATTTTTTCATATTTGTCAACATCTGCAAATAAATCGAATGCCATTGAAAAGAAATGCTCAGGTTGACAGCCTTTATTTATTCAGGTTAACAAGGGAATAACCATGTTGTGATGAAATTCACTGCAAATAAGACTCAAATAGGTATTTACATCACATTGAGATCGCTACTTCATTAATTTAATTTAATCTCTACCTGTTGATGTAGAGAATCAAGGGTTTGGATGCAAATGTTTAACAACTCATCTACAACTGAAACATCGTCAATGATCACTGCACATGTTGCAATTAATTGTGGCTCAGTAGATGGAAAAACAACACCAAAGCAATAATATTATGGCAGCAGGTTTTCTTTTCTTTCTTTTTTTTAAAGCTATAACATGTTAGGAGTTCAGTGGAACGGCTTGATAAGAGAAACTAACTCATCGCACAAATGAAAGATTCGCCAATGTCAACAAAACGGGACTATTTCTAAGTCAATTAATCGTGATGACGTCTACTCACAACATGATTGTCGAATGTGTGCTGAAATGAGAAGCAGGTGAGAAACAACAGTGGAGTACATTCTTACTGTGTTCAGGAAGCATCTTTCCTGGAAGAGTTACAAAACTACAATCCCTCGAACAGTTTGAGGAGAAGATACAAAACTCTATAACGAAAGGAAACAGCGTACCCCTCATTCCTGTTGTCAGCAAGTTGCTACAAAAAAAGAAAAGAAAAAACAAAGCAGATTTTGGTAAAACCTACACAGAAACAGCTGAACTGAACATGACGCACAAAGCAGCAAATCGTCTGACGAAAGCAAAGTTTGGAACAACTCAGGGTTCTGGTTCACAGTTCTCCAGGAAGAGGGTTTAGGATCCACGTAAATCTTGAGAGGAACTCCACAAGGAATACGCAACAAGGGCAACAACAGCTTTGCACAACTCAAAAGTCCACAAATGAATTTCTACCAGCCCGTTTGTTTTACTCCACAGAGAAGGAAGGTGGCTTTTGTTTTCGTCCATCCCTTACACAACCCAGCTGCAAAACTCACTGACTTCCATTGCCTGGCCTGATTTTATTAAAAAAATAAAATATGACAAGTCCTTTTTTCGGTGGGTTTCTTGAGCCCTCTGGTGTCGGAAAGGTTTTTATATGCTGGTAGTTTGACTTAACTACATTCATGCTTGTGCTGCAGCTGTTCATTTGAAGGTGATTGGTTCTAGGCACTGATTCGCTTTTCACTGAACTCCTTGCCATCATCTAATCAGTACTGACGGCATTACCACTGGGATAAAGAGTGGTTTTTATCCACACAAATCCTTGCAGATTATGATTATTAAACCGCTGGGTCTACGTGACTTTTTACAGATTTCCTTTATAAAGTCTGAATTTTTCAACCCCTAATTATCCTTAAATTTGAAGACTTTGGCCACTGCTCAGATAGGCAGTATATTTCATGTGGCGGGTCAATACGGCCATCAGCATGGCTGAATAGCATGTGAAAATTCACAAAATTCTCCTGCTGTGAGTGAAATGACACTGAGCCAAATATGGACTGAAAAGTCCACGAGCCACATGTATCCCACTAAGGTTTTAACCACTGCAATGACCTGAACTTGTTTTCCAGATATGGAAACTCAAATCCCTCTCTTCCTCAGCCACCTTCCTTTTCTACTCATTACCTGTGGTGGATTGATTGCCACGACTACCGTCCTCCTCCTTTCCTCCTCTTGTTTGGTTTCTTTCACCTCAGGCAGGGATTTGTGTGATGAGTGTGGACAGTCCACAATCCCCTGAGGAATCACTCAATGCAAAGCATTCAAGCGTTTGCCAATCTAAGCGTACACAGAGTGTTTTTAAAAAAGACATCTGGTCATGAAGCACTGCCGGACATCAACAACTCCTCCTGCCTTCAAAGGATTAAAATAAGGAAAAGCCTTCGCTGAAACATCAAGTGACACTGAGTTGAAGATTCAGTGCTGGTCATGTTTGATAGTTTCAATGACTTTTTTGCAATTTTGTGCTCTGTGATAAGAAAGGTACTTCAGAGAAGAAAAACTGTCCCATGATGATTGCGACATCGCTGGGATATCGCCCCTCATGCCTTGAAAAAACAGTCTGAAATCCCCGTGCCACTCCACCACTGACGTGTGGTCGGAACCACCCTATTAAAGACCTCATGAATGAGCCAGTGGTTATCAAGGCAAATGAAAGGCATTTCAATTCAAGGCTCTTTAATATCAGACTCAAGCACAGAAACCGTGTTTTATTTCCTCTCCGAGAGGGTGTGTCGACCGCTGCTTCTTTCGGAGGCTGCTGAGGTTTTTGGGCCCAGGAAATGGCTGTTGGCACCGCTCTCCTCCCTTGACAGGTCTAATTTAAAATAGTCCGGGCCGTCATACAGGTTGTGCAACCAAAGGACTTTTAGCGGGGGGGATTTTGTGTTGCCTGTTTGAAGGCTTCCTGCAATCATGTCCGACCAGGTTTGGAGAACCAGTTCTTCAAATTCAGTTGGAAGGCTTTGGATCCTCCTCTGAAGATGAGTGAAAAAACTTTTAAGAGCTCTCCTTTCTTTCCTGGTGGCTGTGATGTGAGGGGGTGGGTGGGTAGGTGGATTTGTTTATTGGGAGTTGAGCCTCATTTGGATTCCCATGAGAGACCGCTGAGATCTCTCCTGTTTCCCTCGGCAGCTCGACCACACGCCGCCATCTTCTTGACTTCCCTCCTTCCCTCTGTACGGGCATCGGTCCCTGCTTCTCGCCTGGTCACTCGGCCTCTCTTGCCATGTCCCTGCCCATCTGTTCGTGCCCTCTTCTTCTTCTACCTTTTTATTTCTCTCGCTGGTCATTGGTTTGGTTTCGCTATCCCGTCGCTTTCACTCGGTGGTGCTTCGGTTGTAGCAGAGGAAAACAGGTATCCATTTTATGTTTTTATTATTTCCCAGATTAAAAAGCTGATGAACTAAGCTCTGCTCAAGCCTAGCTCCCTTCTTTAAGCATCCTGCAAGACATAAAGCAGGGTTTATTAGTTTTCGAAAGTCTTTGCCACTTATCTAGGCTTTGTAGTGTTTTTTGCACCTAGAGAGTGAAAAACAAAAAACTTCAAAATATCCCACAGTACCCTTTTTATATACAAAAGAAATTCATGTTAAAAGTCTGACGCTCTGTCCAAACCAGTGAGCTACAGCTATGGACGCACCTCATGTACTTACACTTTAGTACTGTGACAGTCCAGTCACCCCACCATGCTGGTATGCACGTTCACCCTGGTAAGTCGAGTCCTGGGACAAAGCCACATCGATTTGGGACTTGAACTCATCACCCAGGTAGCTGTCCTGTAGAACAAGAAGACAGACACCTTCAGACTCAGGAGATTTCCACAGCCTTTAGCATGAGCTCAGGACACCGTCAGCTTTTTTAATACAATCTATCCATAGTTCTTTTTACGAGATTTACTGAAACCAAATGATCAAAAACATGTGAAAAAAGTACAAAATAGCGTATCAAACTTTTCTAATTGGTGTGTTACCTGGGAGAGCTCTGGCTGGGAGAGGCCAGGCTGGCTCATCTGAGAGGGCTGGCTCATGGAGATGTAGCCCTGTGTCAGTGGTCCCTGGGAGAAGGACTGGGAGGCTCCGTCCTGGCTGGCCTGGCTATTTGGTCCATTACCCTGACTGGCACCCTGGTTTCCAGAGCCACGGACCCTCTGTCGCCCGCCACGCCCAGGCTTACCCTTCATAGCTCCACGACCTTTATGAATAAAAAAAGAAAGAAAAAAAAAGAAGGAAAAAACATAAGACTCTTTCTCAAAGACACAAACTTTGTGGCTGACCATTGAGGTCAGAATATATTATCAAATGGATGAAGTGTCCCAGTAAGTGATGCTTGGGACAGACAGGGTATTATTGCTGGTGGACAATAAAGACAGGGTGTGATTTCAGCCCCTGTAACTTGACTTGTAGATGGTCAGTGTTTTCCTTCATAACACGGCACACAACCACATTCTGGTTCTCCCTTATACTGATATAATACAAATGTGAATGTGATGCTTATTATACTAAAAACTATCACATTTACAATAACAGAAATGTCAAAAATAGCCACAACATGATTTTTTGTGGTCGCAATCAACTCGACTGGATGTACTGAAGGAGCCCTCGTAATTTCTCTGAGGAAGAAAGTGAGAATGACTCGGACTTTGTGGTTGACCGTGGTATATAGACTTCCCCACGTGTCAACCTGTCTGAGACAGACATCGTATCATTGGAACGTCCGTAATGGACTTGCCAGGAGTGATTCCCATAGAGAAACACCGAACAAAGTTAGAAAAAGAACTGCTGGCCATCAGTTCTTTCAATGATGTGCTGTACCTGCAGCAGGACCATTAGTGTGACCCAAGTAGCTGGGTGGAGGCATTGGTGGCATCACCAGGTTGAAGGGTATGGGGATATTCATTGCAGCCATGTGACCAGGGCCTGCCCCAATCATCCCAATCTGGTCATGAGTTTGAAAGTACATGTTGGACGGACGTCCAGCTGGAAGAGAAAACATGTAACAAAGCTCAGGTCAGTTTTTGTATTAAAAAAAAAAGACCAGACAAGAACAGGGTTTGGATGGACTGTTAATCCTGCATGGTGTTAAATGAGTTGGTCAGTGGTTGATTTCTTGAGCCATACCATAAAGATATTAAAGAATTAAATGAATACCAGCATTGCTGCGGTCATAGGCGGAGCCAGGAATGAGGGCCTCGCGGGCATCGTACATCGCAGTGCTCATGAAACGTCCCCCCTGGAAAACAGTCACCATTTAGCAGAGGTCCATACTTTGCACATTTTAATGCAACTAATAATTATTGTCACCATCGACTAATCATCTGCACATTATTTTAATTATTAACCACTTACCCTTGGTCTAATCTCTATATCCAAAAATTTCCTGAGCCTAAGTAAAGTTCTTTACATGTCTTCAAAGTTCAAAAGCTGAAGATATAAAGTTTATTGTCATTCAGGACAAAAAAAAAAAAAGCAGAGGGAAAGGGTGAATCTTCCTTAAAAAAAACAGACCTATACTGAGGCTGAGTAGGGGATGTGTAAACAGACAGCAAAACAAATCCTCCTCTTAACAGCTCGATCTATTAATTTGTCATGAGGTCTTATGTTGTATGTTTCTAAAGGACAGGGAGTGCTCTTAGTTTGTGCTACTCACAGGGTTGATGGTGTTGACCAGCTTGCGGGGCTTACTGAACTGCATGAGGCTCTCCCTCAGGTTGTTGAGGGGCCCCTCCACCAGGACCTTCTGCTCCTTGTAGTTGTTCAGCAGGTTGTTCCACAGCGGTTGCTTGGAGAGGGCCTTGGGGTTCCCCACAATGATCACACCATACCTTCATTCACAACATACACAATACTGCTGTTCAGGGATGGGATTGTCTGGTTTTGCATGGTTGTTAATTCATTTCTGTAGTTAAATCAAAATAGCTTGTCATAAACTCATGAGTTGTTGATTATCCAGCGTGATTCCTATAAGTTTTATTGAGGTTTTTACTTGGCTCTGGTCAGCGCCACGTTGAGACGACGAGGGTCATTCAGGAAGCCGATGCCCTGATGCTCATTGGCACGAACGCAAGACAGGATGATGAAGTCTTTCTCTCTGCCCTGGAAGGCGTCCACACTGGCAATTTCTACTTGCTGTGAAGGAACATAAACAAATAATGGAAGAGAAGGAGTTTGCATTGTGAGAACAAGAGAAAAAAACGGTTAGTCTAATGCTAGAGAGAAGACAATGAGAATTATCTGTCAACTTGATCTTGAAAATACTTTTAGCTCAAATGTCTGAGATGCCTTCAGACAAAACAACCTCTCCTGAGTAGTTGGTTACCTTTGAACAAGTCACACAAGAACAACTATTCATGTTTTGCTCAGTTGACATCATTTTAAATCTGGAAGTAACTTCATGACCTCCTGTATGTGTGTGTGTGGGGTACCTGATAGAGTTTGGTGTGCAGGGAGCCACTGAATTGCATGTATTGGACCAGGTAAGAGCGCTGACCCTCGTATGGGGTGATGATGCCTATTTGGTCGGGTTTAGCTCCAGCCTTCAGCAGCCGTGTGGTGATCTTCTCTACATTGGCAGCCTCAGTCCTTAAAAACATCAGCAGGTACAATTACCTCTCAAGTAAATTGATAAAATGCAAATCATATCTATATTGCACTCACTTTGACCACCCAACAAAATAAGGGCTTATTTTACCTGCTCAAGATGCAAATAAATAAATCACAAATTCATGTAAATCAATATTGACTGGACTGGACCTTGCAAATATTTAAGCTTGTTGTGCTGGTTTTGATGTAAAGGCTGTGGGCAAGCAGCTCCTACTGTGGCTAGCTCATCCCAACCAGTATACAATCAACTTTGTATGTTAATTAATTTAAAGAGTTTAGTTACATTGTACAAGAAAACTACCTGTTGAGATAGGAGGTTCCAGAGCTGGCTATCTCCTCCTGGCCCTGAGTCACATAGAAGAACATGGGCTTGTCTGGCTGTGGCCACTGGAAGTCAAAGCCTTTCTTGATGCGGTCAGCTGGCGGAAACAAGGAAATCCCATTATCTTTTTTTGTCTTTAGAGAAGTTTATAGGATTTTGTACTTGGTGATGTACTGGCTGAATTCAAAATTGATTTGCTCCTCCATCAAACCAGATAACAAACAGCTGAATCTTGACAAACCTGCAGTGACACCATTCTGCAGGGAGCCCTCGTAGAAGATGTTGGAAGGGAAGGCACTGAGAGCTGGGTGCATGCGGTACTGGACCTGCAAACGGATTGGCCGGATCCCCAGAACCACCAGGCGTTCAAACAGGGACTGGGACAGACCTGCCTTGGCCGCCTTCTTACACATCACCACAGGACCCAACTGGCAGTGGTCACCCACCAGAATGAGCTGGGAGGAGGATGAGTCACACAAATATAACGTGGGTTTATATAACTGCATAATACTGGAGTTGTACATATATGCTTTTCTTTTAGGATGTATGCAAGAGATATAATTCATGGTATTTCCTATTTTAACAAATAAAATCTGATAAAAGGTTGACAGTGGCTGTCTCTCAGCATCAACATGATACAAAATAACCATGAGGTGGCAGGCAGGTCAGGCATTACAGATGGACACAGAGCCATATAACCTAAAACCTTGGTAAATCTTTCCTGGTCTTACAAGCTACACTATAGTTAAAATGCCAGCGACACGTGATGAGCAAATGTCCTCTGACACGTTGACGTCAGTAAAAGTGATATTTGAATATCACTAAATTAATAATTTGGTCAAATGTTAGACTGTTTACAGTCATCTTGGCTAAACACTGCATACCTGCTTAGCTCCCAACACCACAGGCACCATACACTCGGGCTCAGTGGCCTGGGTGCTCTCATCAATCAGGATGGAGCGGAACTGCATCTTGGCCAGGCGGGGGTCTCCAGCCCCAACACAGGTGCAGCAGATGACATCAGCGTTCTGGAAAACAACGAGAGAGATAATTTAAGAAGAGAGGAGGGATGAGAAGAGAGGAAAACTAAATCATGTCCGGCAACAAGTTTGACAGTCATCACAACATAGCAGTGATAAACATGATGAAAGTGAGCTTTATCTGCTTGGCTAAAACTATTTGTGGCTGACCACTTCAGCAACAGTCTCAACTTCAGTCGTTTTGTTTTAACACTTTGAGGATCCTTCTCACCATGAGCAGCTCCCTCTCAGCGGTGCGTTTCAAGGCCCTGTAGCGTTTCTCATCAGCAGATGACAGCTCACCGGTCTCATCCTTCAGCTGCTGTAGTTTCTGAAGCTCCGGCATACTATGGAGACAAAGACACATCAGGGTGACTACAGAGAACCCTGACTACAGTCACACTTGTAATGACAGGCCACAATGCTATACTCATTACTGTTTAAGATACATGTAACATCCTTCTTAAAACATGCAACATTTCAGGCTCAGAGCCTTACAAAATGAAATCATGGGTATTAAAGTTTTGAGTTTGGGGCCTGGTGAAATTTAAAGGATCAATATGGAATTTTTTTTTGTTTTGTTATTAACTTGAGAATTATTCATATTTGGCCCCTGATCTCAAAATGTGTTTATGTATAAATCAAGAATCAAGTTATACTAATATTGGGTGACATGGCTGGACGACTGAATCCCCCCCCCAAGCCACTGACCTGTCCATGTTGCTGATCTGATTGTGCAGTGCCAGAAAAGACACTGGTGACTCAATGGCCTCTCGGCTCTTGGCACACAGCCTGACAACCTTCAGTCCAGTCTTGTCGATCTTCTCTGTTAACTGGTCCACAGCAATGTTACTGGGAGCACACACCAGAACTGGGCTGCAGGGGACACACACATACGCATCACAGAAAGTTAGCAGAGGAACCTTTCCATTGCCAGACTAACAGAAACAGTTACGTTACTGTTTTTTTCCCCATTTTTCTTTTTTATCTTTGTTCAAACTCGTTCTCACCCGTTGCCCTGTCGGGACAGGTGGTAAACGATAGTGGCAGAGGTGACAGTCTTGCCCGTTCCAGGAGGTCCCTGAATCAGACTAAGGGGCCTCTGCAGCACAGTCTTCACAGCATAGACCTGAAAACACAGATCAGTCTAGGTGAGCTGTTGCAAATACAGCCACTAATCCATC
>OMNW01007296.1:48912-73379 GCA_900303245.1 Selene dorsalis | reverse complement strand
AAGAATACTCATAACCTGCATTGTGTTCAATTTTCTCACAATTATGATGATAGGAGAAACAAATCCCACATTAAAGCTCTGACAGATAGCATGGCCGCCTGCTTAAATTATGGCTAACACAAGTCACAAGCCTACTCATGGTACATTCTAAATATGCGCCTGTGTATATAATAAATAACAGTAAAAGACAACAACTTATACAAATCGCAAGTATCACAGGGACTCTGTTTGGTGAGATCTGACCTGTGAGTGATTGAGGTCAGGCAGGCCCTGAGCAGTGAAGCGCTTCGGCAGCTGGCACTTGATGGTGACATCCTCCACCTCGTGGCCCAGCAGTTTGTGGTAAATATAGCCAGACACTGAGGTCTCGTCCACTGCAAACGTCTTAAGGGCGCTTTGCATCCTGCAGCAACACACACACAAATGTTGATCATTTACCACTTGTGAAGAGGGAACATGTGTTGTTAAGTCAAGAGTGAGTGTGCATTGATATCTTTACTTTACAAGGAAGAGAAAAAAAAACTAGAGATTTCAGCCAGATTTCAACCAGATTTCAGGGCCAATTGATTTCAGCCTACCTGTCAAAGGAAGTGGATTTCCACACGAAGTCCACTTGGAAGTTATGGGGGATTTCCACGGGTGCTCCAACACTGCTCCGCAACTCAATGGCAATTTCATCCCCATAATCTTTAAACACAGGCTGTTAAGGAAGTCCAGTATGTCTGTGAAATGGGAGTTGGTGCGGCAATGTTTTATAGTTAGATTGTGCACTGCCGTCTGGGATTAGTGCCAGTGTAGTGAGTCTGGCTGGAGGACACTGTAATGCAAATAGATGATCAACTGGTAACACTGTAAAGGATACTGTCAGGGACTTTGATGACATGGCCAATGCCTTTCCACAGTGGAGCAAGGTCTCCCTTGTAACGCAGACAGATTTCATCACCTTGCATCAGCCGCATATCTGAGGATTGATAAAACAAGACAAAGTTAGGGAGCCATCCATACTGAAAATGACCCACAAATAAACTAGGGAAGAATGAACTATGTTCACAAACTAAATGATACAGTACCGTGCACCTACAAAACAGCTCAAAACTCCACTACAAAAACAGAGGCAAGATCAAAACCATGTACACATGCCACCAAAAGATGCAGGATTTGGGGAGGTTGCGTGCAATTCTGAGGACCGGAGGGGGGATGGGGAGGGACTCTATCTGCACCACAGAACCACAGGGGAGGAAGTCAAGCTCAGAGAATTACCACCTGAATCCGTCTTGGGCAGTGTGAAATAGGCAATCCGCTTTTTATTCAGCCCCAGGTCCCACCTGACTGTTATATTGTCTTGAGTCTGAAAAAAAATAAAAAATAAAAATAAATATATCATCAACTAATACTTAATATATCAATGGTATAATGTCACACCTCTGTGACATTTTTCATAGAATCCTAGTTGGTGCACCTAATCAGCAAAATGATCTGTGCCACATAAAAACATATGGTCTATATCACAGTGTAATCTAGATCACAGCTGCAGTAAGAAAACAGCATCATGCTCAGGTACCTGGGACTCCTTCAGCTTCTTGTCGTAGTCAGCCTCCAGTTTGACCAAAGGGCCAAAGATGTTTTGGTACTGGTAGGCATCCTCATAGCGCAGCAGAACATGTTGGGGTTCCTCATCCACACCAGGTTTCTCCAGGTCCTCCAAGGTGGCAGTGGGATTGTCCTGTGAGGAAAGTCACCGCAGCTATCAACCTGACGCACATTATATCACACTCTTCACTGATTCCACTTCAAACTGAGTGAGTAATATTCGACAGGGAGAAACCAAACTTGCTAATCACTGATTAGCAGGGTCAGCCTGTACTAGTCACATGGACTTTGCAATAACCTGGTCTCAGCATTGATTTGAACATTATATCACAATTCCATAATTAACACCCTGTAGCATGTCAGGTGCATACCTTCCAGAGCTCCTCCAGCTTGTTGATCTGCTGGGCGGTGATCTGACGGGCTCGAAGCTGCTCCTGCTCTGATGGAATCTTCACGAGCCAGGACAAAAAGCAGCGATCCTGGATCAGTGGTTGCCACTGCGAGCTGTCCCAGTTGATGTCTTTTAAGCTACTCTGGCTGGCACATGGCTGCCTGTATGGAAACAGAAGGTTCAACTCAAGGGTTTTGCAGCAATCAGATTTTTTGCAAAAGACACTTTAAGTTTGCAAAGTGATGTAAACTACAGGTCTGAGGTAATATATTCTGCACCGGCAAGTTTTTTTCTCAACTGTAAACTGTTCTGCTCGGTACATATCTCAGTCTATTTTAATATGCAAATTAAGGGTTCCTCATCAAGAGGGCTTGTCATGTGTGTAATTTCATTTTATCTGAGCTCTTAGAATTTTAAACATAAAGAATAGAGATATTTAAACTTTTATCTGTCACTGATGAGGAGAAGTTTGTTTTGTTGCCACAAACATTCGTCTCAGCTAGTGACTTTTTCGTCTCGCTGAAGTTTCACCCATTTGTGATTCTCTGCACGGTTTCTGGAGTCTCGTCGTGCACAACAACTCATCCACAGTAAGGTCTCAATCTCAACAACTGAAAGGAGATTGTGATAAACTCTCTGATAAATGTTTGTTTTGCTTTCAGTTTATGCTGCTGAATAGCTTATAATGAGAGGTTCAAAGCTGCCATCAAGGGTAATCTTGACCAAACACAGTGGATTTGTGGGCACAGCTCAGCCAGCATTTACCTGCACAGCAACACCACCACAGAATCAGCCTTGGCTGGGATGAAGCCCAGGAGGAAGACGTTGCGACATCCACAGTTGTAACACTCCAGCACCGTCTCACCCAGCGGCCCATCTTTGTGCAGTGTCACCTCTTTACATTTGGCTCTCACCAAGTGGTTCACGATATGGCTAGAAGTAAATAAACTTAGAGTTACCACTTAAAGTTATCACATTTTACTGCCACTGCAAGCACAATGAAAAAGCTTGTTTACACAAAATTCATGCAGATCTGATCAATTCAAATGTTAAATATCAAATGCTCAAACTGCTGTGACAATTTAGTAGCAGAAAAACTCTAAGCTGTTGCAGTAGTCAGACTTTTCTTAATTCAATAGCTTTATGTTTTGACACATATGTGATGTGATCTGATTCATTACACACCTGCCAGATGTGTTGCCACGTCCATTACAGAACCACTTCTTGCTGGTGTTGCAGTACACCACACATGCTGGATCATGGATACCACAGTAGCTGAAAAAAGCACAAAGCAGCATGTGAATTACTGCAGTATTTACTCAAAAATATTGCATGAGGACAGAATTACTGTACATATGTGTTTAAAAGTTCATACAATCCATACAGCAGGGATTTTACATACTCCTGGTTTTTAAGTATTGTTTCTAATAATATTTCAAGTTATTGATGTGCAGTAACCTGCAATAACATAAATAGGCATTTAAAACTAAATAATGCCTGGATAATTACACACACAACACCACTTCATCTGTTTAGGAACGTCATCCTAGGAACTGCTCTGAGACTGGGACACAACCTGATTTTAAGTGCTGAAAAAACATTTACCAAAAATCAAATCATGTCCTTTTGAATTTCCCAAAAAGCCTCAAAGCAAAATGATCAACTGAATATTACAAAAAAGATTAATTAATTGACAATGTAACTAGATGCTTTTTGAAAAGCCTCTAACTTCAATCAGACAAGGTGTAAGAGGATAGTTAACGCTAAAATACACAAGATCAAGGTACAATGAAAAATAAATATCATGACAGTGTAGTGCAATCATCCTATAAACTATTGCAGTTCAACATTTCCTCAGTGATGCACACTCAGTTGGAAGTTAATCAGGTAAAAGAAGCTAAAACTAATGTAGTTAAGTACAACAGGCCTGGAAGTAAAACCTCCCTTCACCAACATTTAGTTTGTGTTGAATCAACCTTATTCACATTTTTGAGTGGCTGCATTTTTGGCTGTAATCTGCGATGTTAAGGAGATTACACGTTTCAGCAAATTTGTCTCCATTTATATCACTTTCGTGTGTCTGCATGTATAGTGCAAATGAGTACAACAGCAGCACGATTATCCATCTAAATGAACATAATGTAATCAAAATCTCTCTGAATCAGTTCCAGTATAACCTGAAATAAACTGAACCATGTTAACTTGCACGAAAAGAGAGGTTTTATTTCAGGACTGTTGCATTACTACTATGCAGACGTGCCGGCATGGTACCTGCAAGCGTGCACGGGCAGGTCTTTGGTGTAGTACGTATCTTCTTCATCCTCCTCAAAGTTGAGCTCGGCCAACAGCTGGCTGGCTTTGGCAACGGAGTCATCCACTCCACCATTGTGTAGACCCTCATCAGGACCATTTACCTGTAGAACCACACAAGTCTTACCAAACAAACTGAATGCTAAAGATTAGCATCTAGCCATTAGGGCGCGGAAATGCCAGTTGGTTAACTACAAGTTGACAGCATGTCAATTTTCTTGAAGATTAAATTTGGTCATTTATGTTGCACCGGAGAGTCTGGGTAGATGAAAACAAACATTATGAGGGAATTAACATTACTTTGATGGTTAAGTTGACGGGCTTTCAAGCTAGCAACGCGCTAACGGCCAACCGCTAGCTAACGTGAAGCTAGGAAACGCTACATCCAATAATAACGAGCTAGCAGGTTAGCTACCGTCGCTAACGTCTGTAAACCGCGCTGTATCGTGCGTTCTTGTAAAATTGAAAGCTTCAAACCTGACTGTCCAGCTGGCTCTGTGTCTGGCCTTGAGTTTGCGTCTGACTGGGAAGGGTGAAGTCGGTGAAATCGTACTCGGAGCCCTGGGTATCCGCTCCGAGCAACTCCGCTTCCTCGGTGTCCAAGAAGGTGAGGGTCTGGGAGCTCGGCCCGTACGCCTCCACACTCATCTCGACTCTCAACTTTCGCTTTAGTGAACGATTTCCGGTGTTCGCCTGTAGATGAACTTAATCCACACGGTATTTGTGTCTCAATAGCCGTTTAACAGGCCAACGCCAAGTGTCTGAACCTGAATCCAAACAAAAACGGAACAGATCAGAACCTCGACAGATCCAGCAGGTCCAACGGAAACGGCGACAGACTCTCTGCGCCGCTCACTGTGTGACGTTTACACTGTAGCACCATAGAGCGCTGATGTAGCCCAGAGACAGGTCAAGAAAAAGAAGAGCTCTCACTCTGATGTTTTTTTTTTCAGGGAATCAAAACAGTATCGTGACATGCACTCCCCAATAATTTACTGAGTTTACCTTTTGTAACGCACGAGTACTATTATGCTACTGCTGCTACTACTACTACTACTAATAGCACTGACAATATCAAGCATGTATTGAGTAAGCAAACATCAATATACTATACAGTGACCTGTCCTGTTTATAATGAGATAAATAAGTAGTGATAAAGTGAACCTAGTAAACTGATTAGGTAACATCATTAAAACATCTAGTGTTTAATTGACATGGACTGCGTTACTGCTCATTGTGTATCTAGGATGTCTATAAATTGCAAACAGTGGCATTACAAACTTAGACTTCCAGTTAGTTATTTTTACACCGTTGGTGCTCTAACAGCATGCTAGTAATAGGCAATGCCTCCCCTCCATACCATAGAGTCGTGGCACGTAACTAGTAAGGCAGCAGCTGGAACCGTGCGTGCGGGATCAGGGCCAATAATTCTGTCAGAGTGCAGCATCACTCTAGCATTTATGATCTTTGATTGAGGCCTTTTATGCCCACTGTACCAACTGTGTATTTGCCCAGTTGACAAGTCAATTACATGCTTTCATCAGGCATAACTAGTGAGTAGTGGAAAAAAAATATGTTGAATTAACAGGCACAAATACATTACTTGTAATCCTTTAATTCTCTTTACTTCAAAGCCTTTCAGTTCACAAAGCCAAAATTACTTATTGTAACAGTGCTTTGTTAATGTCAGAAGCAGAACACTCCCTAGACAGAAGAACTCACAACAAATCACAGAGCCATAATGTTATTAAAACAGAGCACACACTAAGATAAAAAAGGATTTTTGAGGTAGCCACACATCTGACTGGACAGCATCAGTAACATATCTTTGAGCTGACCTGCTGAGCACTTTTAAGGCCTTTTCATAACACACACAAACAACAGCAAGGCACAGGAGAGAGTCAGGGTCAGAGGTCACCTCATATGTAAACTTGAGGCTTTCACATTTGTGAGCAGACATTTTAGGGGCAACTCCTCCATGACCCTTTAACTTCTCTGCACTCACAAAACCACGCAGTAAAACATAAGCACCTGCAAACCCAGATCTAAAAATCTGCCCAGCATTTCAGTAATTCTGTTTTCAGTTTTAAACCACATAGCCAAGATACAAGGCTAAAATAAACATCAAGTCAATCCTGTTCAGTAACCATGATTCTGGAAAGCAAATGTAAATTACACACATTGCAAAAAAAATAACAGCAATTTACTCAAACTCACTGGCAGCAACTTGCACAAATCAGGAGTAAAAAAAAAACATGCATTTAACTAAAAATTAAATGACTACTACTGCAATGCCAAGTGCAGCATTCAGTTACTTTCTTTCAACTAGCTATGAAAGCTTAAAACTATGTTAGGCAGGTAGTTTTGTTGGGTATAAAACGGGCACTGAGGCAGCATGTAGACTGACACCTATTCCTATTGAAACTTAAGATGCATTAGGTGGTGTGGCCTGCATTGGCATCTCAGCAGCCACAGAAATGCTGGTAAACACAGTGGAACAGACAAACAATTAAAAAAACATTATACAGAACATTTACACCCAGGAGTGGCACCATCACAGTGAAGGAATATGCTGCAGTTTGTTTTAAAGGTCAGAACATACCAAACCTAAGGAAAATAAAGCATACATCACCTCACATGCATAATGATAATTAAAGGAGGGTAAGGATAAAAAAAAAAATGGACATGTGTATATCTGGAAAGCTACATATTCAAGTTAAAGTGACTGAAAATAAAAATACAAAACACAAGCATTCACATTGCCTGAAAAAAAAAAGTTGTCCAAATTCCAGATAATGAATAATTCACAAACAAACCAAAAAAAGTGCTACAGAAATAAAGACAGTCCTGGCCCAACTCTGACTCAATTGAGTGTCCAACTTCATCAAATCAAATCTTCGGGTAAAATAAGCAGCTACATCTGATTCAACGAAGGGAGCAACAGAAAGACTTAACTGAGTAATACCAATTGGAGCTGCACAATTTCGGAAAGAAGAAATACCTGAACTTCAAAAGCTGGTCTTGTAACTTAGCAAACAGTAAAACACGAGCCCTGATCACAGGTTTTCTACACACTTCAAGGTGTAAACCAGTTCCATGGAAGAGGTAATGCTATGACAGGCATCTTTACACAACAATGCCCCAATTCCATGAGAAGGATTTCAGTACCCAGAAACCCAGTGCAGTGATTCGAGTTCCTTGTGTAACTTGTTTGTTCAGTTATTTTAATAACAATACAATCTAGACTGTATAAAAATATTTTGGTTGGTACAGTATTTAAAATGCAGCATAGTGAGCGGAGCTGGTCCGTTTAATTAAGTTTACAGTCCTAACTGCAATGCTCAGCGTTTTCTCAAATAATTGTGCAGCCTTGGCAGAATTTTGACTAACCCACAACATGAATTTCCTAATTCGACGGATTTGAGATCTGTAAAATAACATTGCACAGCCTGGGGCCAGATCTCAGTGAGGTGAATTTGGGATTTTTCTGTCAGAATTGGGCCAAGAAAATGGGGGAAAGTGAGCTGGAACCAACCCGTTCCCTGATTTAAATAACCTTTGTAAAAGAAGGCAAATTTACAACTTCTTATAAAGAAAAAGGACTCAAGAAACAATTCAACATCTAACGTGAAACAGCACAGTTAGGCTTCAGAGCAGCTGGAATAAATATCTGAAGGAAACTGAAATTAGCAACTAAAGGTTTGTAGGTAAAACACAATATATCACGCACATCAGCCATTTCTAGACATCGAGGTGTACACACCCTTTGACGGAAACATCTTGTGATAGGGTGAAACTCAAAACTTGAGGATGAGGCATTACAAAAGTCAAATCATAAATATTTTCCCCAAATGTGACCCCTATAGCCATTTTAATAACCCTAACCCTATAAGGTGCAATAATAGGAGTCACTTTTGAGGTTATAGGTTGTAATATCTGCCACATTCAGACCTTCTAGATTTTATTTCAACTGCATATCAGCAAATACGAGCAGCATTTTGCTGCTGTGTTTTCTTAGTGAACCAAGAGTTGTTCCCATATTTTAAACTCTGTATTCCTTCTAAGTGGGGAAAAGCTTACTTTACAATGGGATCAGAGGTTGTCTTCAGGCTTCTCACCTGACTTTAAAACATAAGAATCAGAATTAGCAAAACAAAAAGTAGAAATCTAAGACAAAGAGAAGCACACAGAAAAGAAATAACAATTTAAAAAAGAAGTAAGTTTGGCTACTTGTGGTTAAGTGCAATTTCTCTTGTGTGGTGAGTGCTGGAGAGGCTGTTTGGCAACTGTAGGTCACTTAGAGGAAGTGCTGCTGGCAGTGTATCTTCTCCTCGGCCTGGTCCAGAAGCTCCAGCATCTCCTGGACAATGGCCTTCAGCGCGCGGCCCAGGTCTTCCCCGCTGTAAGGCTTTCCAAGAGGAGGCACGTGGACAAAGGCGGAGCGACCATGGCTCAGGTACAGAGATGTGTAGTAGGTGAAATCACAGAGGTATCTGTCAGGGTGGAGAGCAGGGCATTCAGATTTAAGATCAAATAAAAGCTGGTCACATACTGGAGGTGATTTACTCATGCTTTTATCAATGCATTTAAAAGGTACCAGTCTCAGTTCTCCACACAAAGACATGACTTGCACTGTAGCAAGTGTTATATATGTTATCTGCTCATTCATTTTGGCATTTAATGGTGATGTTTTTTAATCTGTTTCCTTCAATTTTTAATCTGTTGTCAACAACTGTTCCCCTCTTACTCCCCTGTACGTTCTTTATTCTGGTAAAGTACAAAGACAAACAGAAAGAGGGAGACCATCTTACAGCATATGACCAGGAATTTGACCTATGCGATGCAATGTTTTTCACTGAGGAATATTAAATAAATCAAAATGTTGTGTTAACGTTCACACATATTTGTTGTTGCTCACACCAGGTCACTGATTATTTTCATGTTTGTTTTGATTGACACTGTTACAGAGAGGTGTTCATTCTTCTGTCTCATCATTGTGGAGGTTGTAGTTTGTGGCACTGTTGACTTGTATTGCACTATTTTAATGCAAAACAATTCAGTAGAGTGAACTATGTCTGTGATGTCACACAGTTCAGTAGCATCTCAAACCACAAGCCCCAAAATAAAAATGATATTGACTCAACACCTCTTAGTTTTAGCTCAGTGTTACTAACAACGTGGCAGCTGGGAGTATTTATTGAGGAACTGAAAGTGTTGCCATTACAGAGTTCATCCACTAGAGGGAACTGTTTTAAATGTCTCCAAAAAGTGCGGATAATAGTTTGCGGGCATCATCATTTGACAGATGTGGTTATTGTAATGGTAGAATTGTGCTTATATTATGAATTTCTGCATTGAAGATGCAGATTACTGATGTTTTCTTGTAAAGCAGAAAGCAAATATTGTTTGAGCTTTGTGTGTTTAACAAAGTCATGTTATTGTGTGGGGTTCACTTGTGTACTTAACAAAGTCAAGTCAACAAACAAGTGTAACAGCATATACCCCACAGCAGTTCAAGCATGTGGTGCAGAGGTCAAAGGCAACAACACAAAACAAAAGGCTGATTCAAACTGGAATAATAAAGATACCTTCCAGCGTCTTTGGAGACTGACACAGCGACTCCTAGCCCTGAGGCGGTCACCCTCTTGCAGACTGATTCCATGTCAATAACTGAGTCAATGCAGTCCGGGCCTCCCACAATGCAGCACTGCGAATCAGGACAGAAGCTGCTGTTGTCCAGACCCTTATAGCCGTGATTCCTGCCACACTTCTCCAACGTGACAGTAGTGGCCATACCCGAGACTCCGACATGAACTACCAACTGACAAACAAAGGAAACAATAAGCACAAAACATAGTTACTAAAATATCAATGTCCAATGAAATGAAACAATACAAAAAAAAATGTTTTAAATCACAGAATAAAAAATGAATAACTCAGAATATGTGTGACTGCACTTTCTGCTCTCTCTGTTTCTGCTCCTGAGACGTAGCTCAGTTATCTGATATGTTCATGTGTCCGAAAAAAGAATCTTTGGCTAGTTTTTATTGAATGATTAATGTACTGGTCACAGTTTATTAAACCAAAAACTGAGGTCAGCACAAGGAAAAAACTCAAATGCGGTAATTTATAACTGGTCTATGATTGAATGAAATGCAATATACTTTCCTTTTCTGATTATTAGATCATTCTCAAAACCTATCAGATCCAATTATCACATTTGGTTTTACGCAGACCTGAGATATATCTGACCTGAGACATAAGTAGATGCAGCTGAGTAGAACATTGTGAACAAGTCACATGTTTTCCTCTTACCTGTGGATGATACTGCTTCCATAACGAAGGAACCAAACTCTGGACTGTCTGGTACTCTACAGGGACCTCGTACACTTGCAAATCCACCTCACCACCAAGTCCGAGCTTCTTCAGTTCCTGACAGAATGATGAAGAAAAACAAGCTGAAATATTTTCCACATTTTGTGGATTTAAACTAAATTAAAACCACATCTCTTGAGTTGCTCAGTTGTCATTAGAGACTCAGAGAGAGAGAACTGCAGTTCTCTCATCAGGATGCGTTTGACAGACATGAGCTGGATGCTGTGATGAAAGTTTTTCACCAAACTACACAAGGGTTTAACAGTGATATCAGCAAAGACATGGCTCTAACTAAATTCTCTTTTTGCTCTATCCACTAATACACTACTCTTTCCAGTTTGCGTATGTGAAGCCACCCAGTGAAGCCACCTTTAGCCCAGAAATATTTTCCAAATGACAAGGACAGATGTGGTGGATTGACAGCAACAATGTCTTCAAAAACAACTTCACTGACAACACAACAGACCCACATACGTCAACACAAGGCACACGTGACATACACGATGGAACTGCTGTTGATAACTTTTATAAACTG
This sequence comes from Selene dorsalis, assembly GCA_900303245.1. Lineage (NCBI taxonomy): Eukaryota > Metazoa > Chordata > Actinopteri > Carangiformes > Carangidae > Selene > Selene dorsalis. The sequence goes on along the minus strand of OMNW01007296.1, from coordinate 62,178 downwards.
CAAAATGTATTTAAGTGTTTGTAGATGGCCAACAGCAGGGCCATTATAGCAAAAGATACTTTATATTTTAAAATTAAAACAATATTTTGATTCCATCACAATACATATCCAATTATAATCTTTTTTAGATGATGATGATATAGTTATGAAACTGAAGTTGTGGGTCATTCTTTTAAAAATAAGCTGGTGAATGTTGTTTTTTTGTTGTTTCTTTTCTTGATGATGAGACAGATGTTCCTCCGATGTCTTACCATTTGCAAACATCACGGTTTTTGCACACAGTATAAGAAAAACAAGAAATAAAAGATGCAATCATGCATTTCATGAATAAGACAAATCTGTGTCAGTTTCACAGCCAGGCGGCTAACACCTCCCCCTCGTCCCCCTGCAGGACAAATAGCCCTGGCCACTGACCCCCACTTACATTGAAAAGAGGCCTGTCTGACCACGTCTGTGACCCCGCCACAGAGCAGCCTTTTGTTTGCCTTTAATATCCTTATCAAGTCCGTCTAGACACCCTGACAACCACCATCATCCCCCACATGCAGGTTCCCCAGCAGGACACAGGGAGCCTCTGAGACACACTGCTGCACGGTGTGAAGCCAGCCGGCAACATTCAGAGCATGTAGCCACCATACGAACAGGTTCACAGCTGGCTGACACCACGATAGGCCCGAGGAACTATTGGATTGCATTTTTCATTAGAAGGAGATTCGTTTCCGTTGATGTGTAATTCACAGTGTGAATGTGAATTATGAAACCCATTGCAAATTCTGACACGGTATCAGCATCTGAGCATTATTCATTAATATATACATTACAACAGCAATAGAGGGTTAAAATGTACCTGTACTGCGACCCAGCTGGCGTTGACTGTGTGCTCTCCAAATGGCCCAAAACCTAAAAAAAAAAAAAAAGTCAGCTGTTTCACTTGCTGTACTGACACAGTACAGTTCACAAGCATGTTTGGTTTTTACACAGGAGGAGAAATCAGCGATTTAAAGACACCTTAAAGAGACAAACAGGAATAAAACAACTGTGAAATCAGAACAAGCAGAAATTTTATTCCTACTCCATAATTTATATAACCTGAACAAGCCTGGCGGTGATACTACATGTTTTGTTTGACTGCAAGGTACAGTCAAAGCTTTCCATATACGTATTTTACATTTTTTTTTTTTAAATTGAGATACAGCAGCATGAGACTTGTAGTTTGAGTTTATAACTTCTGAAGTAACATTTCCACCCACCTCATATAATTTACAAAAACAAAAAAGAATGCAGCAGCAGCCAATTTATGTTCACTCAGGCTTGTTTATATAAGGATCTATAACTGGTCCCCCTCCACCACACTTCCTCGGGTCAACAGGGTCCCTGGGGGTTGGGTGGAGGGGGGATCTGTCTGTCTGACAGGCTGCTGAAAAGGAGCAGAGAGAGAGGGGCCAGCAGCTGCCAGCCGGACAGCTATTGTGAAGGTAGCTGTTCCCAGGCAATCTACACATCTTTGATCAGCCAAGACTGTGAGCTTCTGCACCCCTTTGTGTCTGAAAACACCAATTCACTGTCTCTGCTACTTCTGTTTCAGATTAAATGTTAAAAAACTGGAGTTTTTGCATTTAGTCTAAGAGGGAAGCTGCACTGAGTGATGCTTTTAGGAAAAACAACCCTGAGTGAAAATATAATTTTCACTGATATATCAATATCACATAATTATTACATAGGACTTTCTTGTTTAATCAAAAAACATCCAAATTCTGGTTTCTAAAATGATAAACATGCAAAACAGCTTCTCAAGAAACATTGATGTTACACAGCTGAAATGAAATGTGGTTTCAGATTTACATATTTTGGTACAAAGTTATGTTATTATGTGGATGGATAAGCCTGTAAAGAAGCCAATGGAGTAAGATATTGATACTGGAACATAATAACTGATTGACTATTGATAATGAGGTTATTTACTTTTAAGCACTTTGTCTCATCTGTAACAACACCATGTCTCTGTGCAGAGAGGCCTGGTGGTGAAAGCAAGTCCAACTGTTTGACAGTGGACCAAATCTCACAATATAAAGACATGAAGAGGAATAAAGACTCAGGCACTTCACCTTTGTTAGAGGAGTTATTAAATGTCCTAATTAAACTGGCAGGTAACATTAACCATGGACTGTCATACAGATAAATCCAGATTACTTCTTCTACTTTGTTTGTTATCGCTCTGTCTTTTATGAGCATGATATCAGGAATATATATTACATCGACACTTATTATTAACTGCTTTGATATCGACAAACTAATGTGTGATATAACTTTGTCTAATTTGTGAATATGGACCACATTTCTTAAAGCTGTCTTTAAACAAATGTTGTCATACATGGCCTTGCAAGAGAAGACATACAAAACAAAAGATAGTTTCGCCTAGCCTGTCGTTGGCCTTTTCCTGAGAAATAACTGAATATAACAACGTTTCATTACTAAAGCTGTGAACAAAACCCGTCTACAAACTGCAGCGTAGTGAAGCAGCGTCAGCAGCCTGACGCCATTAACGTTACAACAACTGTCATTTCCACAACTTTTGCTCCACTTCAGCCGACCGGCGACGAACGACAACAACAATGACAACTGAAAAAAACTAACACAACAAACAGACCAACCTGTGACGACCACCGTCCGTTTACTGTTGTCCATCTCCCGTCCTGTTGCAGAGGATCCGCTGCTTTTTTTTTTTTTCTCAGTCTTTATTTTTGATTTTGAGCCACGGTCGTAACGAAGCCCCGCACTCTCCACGGCGAAAGACTGCTGCTTCTGCCTCGAGCTAAACAGCCGGTCCTCCTCAGTGCGCTGGCTGCGTGAGACGTGACGTGACTGCGTCATCCATTACACGCGTTTTCGTCCGCGACCTCATAGATAGATAGATAGATAGATAGATAGATAGATAGATAGATAGATAGATAGATAGATAGATAGATAGATAGATAGATAGATAGATAGATAGATAGATAGATAGATAGATAGATATAGTTGAGAAAGGAAAATGAATACACGTATCGTTATGTGCATATTTATCTGTTTAATTATGTTTAGTAAACTTTTTACTCTTTTTTACTTCGTTTTACTTCGCATGGACTAAGCCATCTTTGATTATGGCTTAGAAAATAAAACGTATTTCATGAATATTGCATGTTTTGCGGCTTTGTTTTGATGCCTATGCAGCATTAGTGTGAATATTAATCAGGGTTATGTGTAGAATTATTTAGTCATAGAAAGATTAGGCTACTGGGGGCTACTGGGCTGTGGACCCTGGAGATGTCATCACCTTATTCTCCCCTGTGCAACGGACCTGTGATGTTGTTCTCTCCTCTCGAATATAGTACACGATTTGTAAAAGTAAGGGTTTTGGCGCTAGAGGGCAGCACCTCACAAGACTGCATCGCGGTACCGGAAACTAATTTAGGGGAAGAAGAAGAAAAATTACTGGAGGTAAAATCCGTGTGGTTGAAGGGCCGAGACACAAAACAAGACACGAAAATCTCTAAGAGATAGTATCACAATGGTAAGTATTGAACTGTAGGACTCACACAAAACGTTAGCAGTGATGTTTAACATTGTCTGCAGCACGCCTGCTGCTCTGCTCTGATCCGCAGGGTCATAATGAAGCCCGTTAATGTTCGGCAAGCTAAGTGGAGTTAGCAACTGAAGCTAAATTAAACACAGTACACAGCTTTTGTTTTGCTACAGGCTGTGTGCTCATGTGCTCAGGTAGTATCGCTAGTTTCATCGGGATGATGAAAAAGTTTTTGATATAGACAAATTGATTCTCTGTGAATAACTAAAATGTCAAAAATTTAATTTGGAGAACACAGTAGAAACTGAGTTATCTCCTCTGAAGTTGAAATCTAGACCTGCTGCCATTGCCTGTGGCCAACACATTGGGTGCTCTCAAGGTATCCTGTAACTTGGTCTAACCAGTGCCCTGTTTTAGATGCATCTCTGGTTGTCTAATATACTCTGACAACTAACTAACTGACAACTAATGACAGGTGAATTCCTCTCTGTAATGTGTTTTTCTGTCATTTTTCAGCTTCCCCTGTCTCTGCTGAAGACCGCCCAGAACCACCCTATGGTGAGGAGACACTGAGCTCTCTCTGCTGTCAAAGAGCTGTTTGTCTATTGATTTAATAGTTTAGCATGTAAAGTGTCAAACCTAATACACAATATGAATCCCAAGGCACCAGATCAGATCATGTTCAGTCTTTTTCTGTTGGATTGACTTTAGTATTGTTCGTCTGTGCAGCCTACAATTGCGTTGTCTGATTAATTGGGTTATCCCATCATGAGTAGAGGAAACCTGTAGCTGCTGTTACCCACCTCATGTCTGTGTGTTTGTCTCCTGCCTCGCTCAGCTGGTGGAGCTGAAGAATGGAGAGACGTACAACGGTCACCTGGTCAGCTGTGACAACTGGATGAACATCAATCTGAGAGAAGTCATCTGCACCTCAAGGGTAAACACAACATTAGTGTTGTTGTCATATTTGAACAAATTTCCACTTATTTGGCTTACTGCATGAGACCACCCTGTAATAATAACACAAAAATGCAGAACACGGACAACAAAGAAAACTATTTCTTAATACAACACAACACAAAGGTGTCTAAAACGCAAAATGTTGTGCTGACCCTTCGACTAACCTCTGACAGGATGGAGATAAGTTCTGGAGGATGCCTGAGTGCTACATCAGAGGAAGCACCATCAAGTATCTGCGAATCCCCGACGAGATCATCGACATGGTGAAGGAGGAGGTGGTGTCGAAGGGCCGCGGACGGGGAGGAGCCCAGCAGAACAAACAGCAGGGCAAAGGAAGAGGAGGAGCCGGCCGAGGTGAGTGGAAATGCAGTGGGTGTTTCTTTGCTTGTGCTGGTTGTCACAAGAGCAGGGTTTCAGATTTTCCAAATACTTTTAACTACCAGATGTTTGCAAAAGACACATTCAAGTTTTCCTATTGGTGTCTGACATGTGAAGGGAGCTGTGACATTTTTGCTCGATTTTATTGTTGCACAGCTCTTACAGCTCTGATGTTTGACGACAGGAGATTGTGTTCAGTGCACTTTAACGCAGTTTAAAACCTGCACACAGTCTAGATTTCATTGACCAGCCTCCTCTTCAGTGTATTCACCTCTGCAGCACCCAAACCAAACAAAGTAACTTTTATATAGCTATTTAACTTAGAAACCTCAGCTTTAACTGAACCTGTCTTGCATTGGAAGAATTCCACCTAAAAAAAATGATGCAAATTGTAAGTGATAATCTCTTTTGACTAAATTAACACATATGTTTCTCTTATGTGTCCCTTTAGGTCTGTTTGGCGGGCGTGGCAGAGGACTGAGTGGCCCTGGTCGAGGCCAGCAGCAGCAGCTGCAGCAGCAGCCGCAGGATAAGAAACCAGGCAAACCACAGGGAATGAAGAACCAGCACTGACGGACGACTCGGCGCCCTCAACAGCCCTTCAGTACATGAAGATAAAAAATTAAGTCTCTGGTGTTTTCCTCTGGACTGACCATTGCAGAAATCACACTGGGAGAAGTTGAGAGAAGCTGTGCATTTGCACTGAGTTTAGTTTTTCTCTTTCTTTTTGTAAATTGGTGTTAACATTTTTTATGACCATATGCCAGTGTATCACTCAGAGCTTATAGACCTCTCCTCTAGTATCTTATGCATCATTACAACTTTACATTTTATATCATGAATCACATTTTATTGTTCAAGAAAAGAAAAAAAACACATTTCTGTCAGTTGATACACTGGAGTGAGGTTTTTATTTTTAGTTGTTCTTTCTTGGTTGTTTGTCAACTTGTCTACTCAGGTGTAGTTTTCTTTGGTGAAGAAACTGCCCAGCCCCAACTTTTGTTGCATGAATATTTTTTTTTTAACTTGCTCTTTATTTCTGTTTGTGACGTCCTGTCATTTGCAACCTTTTTGTTTGGCTGCTGCACTGAACATCACAGTAGGTGATCACAGTAGACCAGCAGTCCACAGAGGAGGATTCAGCCCCTGAAAATTAATACACTTATGTTAAAGCATTTGTAATATGATACATAATGATGGGGGAAAGGTTTCTCATGTTCTTAAGTCTGATGTGGATGAGTCCAACGTGTGTCAAGTTGGTTGGGTTTCATTTTATTTTTGTAACAAAGGACAATGTTGTAATTTATTTACATGAGAACGTGAGAATAAAACAACTTTTGTTAACATGGTTGTGGTTTGGCTGCTTTTGGTCCTGTCAGTTAAAACTGAGTGAAATCAAAAGTTCAACATCATGCTGTGCTAATCTCCTTGGTTAGGTGTGTAGAGGATAATATTGACATCACTCACAGATCAGCGAACAATGTTTTTTTTTTTTAATTGTCAATTATAGAGCAGTTCTGGTCTGTGGAGCACATGGTATATACTCAAAATTAAGCAAAATTTATTTTATTAGTAGTTCAGTGTAGTTGAGAGCATTGAAGGATTTCCTATCTTTCCCTAAGGAAAAGGGGTGGCAGCTTTGGCTTTTGTTTTCATGTTCACTGAGCAATGAAACAATAATTTCTTCGAAAAATTGTAAGTGACATTTTCAAACTGACCGTTTCGTCTGACAAAAAGTCCAAGAAGAACAGAACAAAACACAAACATTTGGCCTAGTTTTCTGTCCGGTGCTATTTTGTCCATAGAAGATACTTGGGATCTTTTCTTGGCTGCAAGTTAATTTATGTTTGGGGTTTGGTCCTGAGCTGAGTGCATCAGCAAAATGTGTTGATCTGTTGTCAGCAGAACAGCAGATAAGGCCTGGCGCCTGTTGATCTATTACTTGGGCATTACCATACGGTAGCTGTTGCAGTGTATTATGGGATTTGTAGTGTGAGCGCTATACTGGCCGGTGATTAATAATAGAAATAGGAAATTTTCTCATGGGCCACATAAAGTTGTATCGCAGGCTGGATCTGGCCCCCGGGCCTTGAGTTTCACATATGTGCCATAGATGGTGGACAAGTACGATTTTGACATGGTATCTGCTAATCCACCTTCTACCTCTTTGTCCTCTGCCTTTAGCTGCATTAATCAATACCATTACCATGCATTCAATCTGTTTTATCACCTGACACACTGCCATTCCCTGTCTGTCCAGCAGCTGTCACTAGAGAACTATCATGGTGTCAGGCCCTCCCCAATTCTTTGCCCTCTTTGAAATGCTGCTTGTTTGGACTTACCTATTGGTGCTGGTAGTATGCTAGTAATCTGGATTCCAGTGGTTCCATCTCAGGTCCAAAAAACACAGGATTTGTACTTAAAATACCAGACTGCAGCAATCACTGAATGCCAACAATGTAAAGATGAAGCAACTTCACCCAATCTGTAATTTGATGGTGCTGTGTGTTATATCTATCTGGATGTGAACAGTTAAGATGGGAGGCTATCATCATCCTATAAAATATAGAGAAGAACATAGAAAAGCTGTAGAATATGAGGGAGAGACAACTGCATTTAAGACTGAGACTAGAGGGCAGAATAGCCTTTTAAATTGAATTAAAATTCAACATTAAGTCTAAAGTTAAGTTAATTGCCCAAAGGTTTATTCTAATGGCACTGAAAAGAAACACTGAGATATTTTGAGTTCATGCAGGGCAAATATGGGGAATATTTTCCTCCTAAAATACATGCATGCATAATATCCAAGATGGCATTTGTGAGGGAGGAAAAAACACAATTTTCCACTTCCTCTGAAGTCAGTGCTCAAACAGCGTGCTAAATCATATCATCTCATTGCAAGGCTGAATTGTTGACCGTGCTAACAGGCTTGGACTATGTGTGTGTGTGTGTGTGTGTGTGTATGTGTTTATATATGTGGCAGTTGTTGGGCCTAATCTTAATGCTGGGTTATTGAGTCCTCCTCCTCTTCTTTACCACCCACACATCTCTGCCACACACACATACACACACACACGCACCACTGCACTCACCAGCCAATCACTACCTCTATTCCTTCCTATTGCCTTCACCTGCGTCACTCTGCATGTGTTGCCATGGTGATCACTGATGCTCCCCCCACACTTTGTCTCTCTGCCTCTTCCAGCATGAGGATGAAGCCGACTTGTGGCTGGTGATGCAGGCAGGCTGCAGACGTCATCGCTTCCCTTGGGAAGGAGGCCTATTTTTACCACTGGGCACAAAGCATACCAAGCTGCCCAACATATTTATGGAACCGCATCTAATCCCAGCCTGCCAGGAAAACATCCCTCCTCACACTCTGCACCTCTGTCTCTCTCCCCCCTTCAACTCACAGAAATACTGTTTCTTTCATATTTTATCCCTTCAACTGAGATGACAGCACTTCTCTAGGTTTCATACAATCATGTTTTCGTATGCTCTTGATACCATATCAGCAAAGGGAAATTCCAGACTCATACTTACCCTACACGGAGACATCAGAGGTCAGTGGTTAGTCAGCTAGGGACTACCAGCCTCAGAGCTGGTTTAGTGATTCAAGTTTTGTGCAAGGCCACATTAGCTGAGTAATTGTCTGTTATGCCAGGGAAAGATAAAAGTAAAGGAAGTTCAAAATGAAATTGCCCACAGATTTCTGACGGATGATTTTGAAAACAGGAGTGCTTATTGTAGACTCCCTGTGGTATTTTTTTTTGTAAGCAGAGTTGCCATAGTAAGAACCAGAAAAAAGGAAGTCAAATGGTCTAATCCAAGAGGATGCTGGATGCATGAACTAACCAAGCACTTTGAGATACACTGTCACATCTGGGACTTATCCAATTAGTCCAATGGATATTTCCAGTTTACAATTTACCCATTTACTAATGGGTACTTTTTGCATAACGAAGAACCATGTCACCAAGCAAAAAAAATTGATTTCATGAACATGACAATGAGTGTATTTTGAAGGGTCTGTAAACAATCATCTCTGCAATTAGATGTTGCAATACATCACGAGGACCGCTGACCAAAATAAAACTTCATTGGACATACCTCCTGCCTCCATTCGGACAATTAGCTTCTCATTCCAGCCAACAGAGGCCAGTGTAAAATAAAGTTACCCTGCATGAAAACAACAAAATATTGTAATTTTTAGTAATTTTATAAGGCAAGTCAGTAAGACTGTCAACTGCAACCTCAATTTTTGTTTATGTGCAGCTGTTGTAGCTAGCTTGTTGTGGCTCTGTGCTCACCTGTGCTGCCAGACCTGACTGGACTGTTTCAGCAGGTGGAAAACAGTTTCCCTTGAGTGACGTTACATTTAGGCTAGGTAGCTAGCTAGTTAGCCAAATTTAAAAGTTCTGGAATAAAAAAAAGTTTAATTCCTGCAAGATAAAATGGCTTTTACATGAAAAGCCTTCAACAGTAAACGAGCCGCCTAGCTAGCAGTCGCCGGTTAATTGACCAACTAACGCAGTAGGCAATGGTACCTACTTGACTTGACTTTCCGCCGTTGTATCTGTAGTCATATAATCTGCCATTTTGTCATTGTCATGTCATTGTCAGTGGATATATCATGATAAACCCGTGGTGGATATATCACTATTAATTAACCCGTGTGGGAGTTCGGCGACCGGAGACGAAAAAGCGACGTACTCGCGCTCGTTGAGAATAATTCCAAACGCTACTTAGGCTTGACGCATTTCACGCATGCGCAGGCCCAACTGTAAGTACTTACTAAACGTTAGGGGACAACGGTTGAAAGTAAACCATCAAATTATACCCATTTATCATCTCCGTGTAGTATCTACGAGAAGTTTTAGGCAGAATATTGTTATATGAGAGACGCAGCTAATTCAAGCTGCTCTGAGTGCGTAGCTGGCGAGAAAGATAGCGGTGGCTAGTGGCTGGAGGAGGAGTTAGCTCGTTAGCTGCAAGTTAGTTAGCGCGTAGTAGTTGCTTTGATCGTGCACCATGTTGCACGTGAGGCTGTTTGTATGTCAGGTCCGGCCTGTGCTTTCCCAACTAACCAGGAAAGGTTAACAACTGAGTCTGGGTTACACACGAAGACAGGATCCAACGTGTCACTGCAGTATGTCATTGTCAGATAATGGTAATTTCTTTTGATAAAGGTTTTGTTTTTTCCTCTATGCGTTTTATATGTTTACTCTCAATTCAGAGGACTAATACTAATATTTCTTAAGGTCAATGGTGAAGGTGTTCAGAGAGGTGCAAGATGCAGGAGAGAGACCGGCAACACAAAATCATGAGAAAGGACAGGCCCAGAATTGAAGAGAGATTTGCCACTGCTACTGTCATGAAAAGGTATGTTATAATCTGGTCTATATTCTTTAAGATTCTTGGCCATGTCTCTATAATAATATAATATTGGAGGATCACAGCTTTTTTGGTAAATGAATGTTTTAAGTTACATTGGAAAATGCCACAAATTCCAAGAATGTGTTTTACTTTGTCATTATGGATAATTCTGAGTTAATTTAATGGTCGAATGTCACTTTTATCCAGGTCAAATTAACATTAACACTACAACACTGAAAAGTGAAGGGGTCGGAAAACTTAATTTATCCTGGTGTATTCTTATCCTACATGAGTCATAAGGGCTATAAATATGTGGAAACATTTGGGTGTAATGTTGCTCTATACCACAAGCAGGCTGTAACTGTAACATTCTATGGAAAAAATATTAATCAAACATCAGATGATTTCGTCTGATAGCTGATGAAAATGTGTGAGCCTGGTGAGGTTTTGTGGTTAGGTATTTGAAGCAGTGTGTATTTGTGTGGGTGCAGGTGTTTTTTGTGCAAACCAACAGTGTGCGTGCACACACAACACACACACTTAATTTCACTTTGTGCATGGGGTTCCTACATCCGCCATGTGGAACTTCACCTACACTGTGAAAGTACGTCATCAGAACAGGTGGAGAAGCCTGGTGGGCTCACACAAATACATGTGTACCTGTACATGCGAAGATTCCCATTTACTTTATTTTCAATGGAATATATAGTACAAAGCATATCCTGAAATGAACTACATCTTAAAAATGTGTTCAACTAAAAAACTAACCGATGCTGACTCTTAATGAAATGAGGTGTAGCTAAAGATTTATATTGTATGGACACATCACCCCTCCCATCACATGTACTTTCTGAACAACTGAATCCTTTTCAGCTATTTGACAAGCACACGGTTTGGATTATCATCATTTATAGTCAAATATAAGTGTACATATGTTCATTTATAGTGACAAGTGTTGGTTCCTTAATCATCAACGTTACAGCCAAGGTCAAGAAGTCTGAGTACACAATCATCACATGCTGTAGAAGGAAGGAAGGAAATGAGCTCCAAGTTTTGCTTGGCATCTCTTCTATTTTTCAACACACATGCCCACACAAAGTCACATACCTGCCATTCAGGCAGTGTATCACTGGTGGCCAGGAGCAAGATCCTGCATTATTTAACTACTTGGAAAGAATGCTTTGCAAGCTCACACAATATTTATTGATATGTTCACTTGCCAAACCAGTTGCAAGCAGAACAACAAAACAGTTCACATCTGTGAGTGGCTTCATTTGTTTTGAAGCTCCATAGTGAATTCCGTGGAATTCATGGAAATGATGGTGGACGTAAGCCAACCTTTATAGTTTCTCTCTGCCAACAGAAAATGGAATCTTTTTTCTATTAATACCCCCTTTTACTCTTCCCCTCTCTGTGAGTCATACATAGCTTTTCAAGTAGAAACCACTCATCAATCACATATTGGCCAATACAGTACAGAATTTTCCTAATCTCTCTTGTTCTCTGGCACATCAGAAGTTGAACCATTCCAGTTGATGCCAAGCATTCCTTACAGCCCATCAGTTTGTGCCTTGACTTGCAGCTATAACCCACGGACACTGATGAAAATGATTGCTAAAGCCCTGAGTTTACTCTTCAGACTCGAGTTCATGATACACTGTAACAAAGCTATTAGCTGAGAGTCTCTTTGTCCAGAACATTATAGATTGTTTGTCCCTGACCTTGGACGTTACCAGAAGGAGTGTAACATTGTCATGATAACACTTATAAACATATGGTGGAGGCTGTGAAATGGACACATTTTGATTAAGAACAAAAACTACTTCAGCAGTTTGGCTTCAACAGGGGAACTAGATTGTCATTTCCATTCAGTACTCAATATTCACATTCAATTTTAGCACTTCGAAATTTTGCGTAATTTGGGATGCATATTATCCGCCAGTTTGGTTTTGGACTGCCCACTGTGTAGATTAAGTAATATACAGTTTTAACATATTTTGCATTTTATGACATGGAATTAAACTGAGAATTACACAAATGTAAAATAAAAATGTGATAATATAAAAAAGGAGTATTAAATCTTCACTACCTATATGGTATTTTCATACCACAAGACAGTTGTGTATGCTGAATGTACTCTATGTAGTTTCAACAAAGATAGACCACATACATTGTTTTCATGCCTTGAAAATCAGCTTGAAAGTTGTTTTACACAAAAGCAATCGTAAGAGAATCATCTGCATGTATGGACAGTTATTCTGATAGCAAAACTTAAATAAACAAACATGTCTAACTCTTTGCAAAAGTATACTGCTCACAGTTTGTATTGGTTTGGTAAAAAAAAAAAAAACTAAAGGAAAAAGGAAATGAAAGAGTGTGTGTGTGAGAGTGGTACATCCTTTTCCAGTTACTGCCAGCCTTTCTTCTTGAGTGCAGGCTCAGCACCCCCACTCTCTACTCTGATACTCGGCTTTTAGACAAATTTCTCGCTCCTCTGTTGGTTTACTTCCCCCCACCTCCATTTCCGCCTCAGCATTTAGAGATCTGACATCACAGGGTCGGTCATGTGATCCACCCTCACTGATGGATAGGGCCTACCTGTGACGCACATGCCTCCTTCTCTGTAACCCTTTACAAGCCAGAGGACAGATAATGAAGAAAACAATAGCTGCTGTCTTGTCATAAAATGATTGAATATTATATTTTTTGTTTTAAATTCATTGTTAAGTGACTGACTGCTCTGGGCAACATTTAAAAGTGGAGGGGACCAACCACAGTAAATCATCAGTATTCAGTCCAGGCTATCACGTTATTGATGAATAACTGATAAAACATCACAACAACATTTCTAAAACAGATTTCTGTAGTTTGTTGTTGAAGTATGTTGTGTTACATCATAGTGATTTTGGATATATATAAAAGTGTGTTAAAATTATAAGAGTACAAGCTACACATGTAGAATTAGTCTATTGCACATGGCAGGAGGGCTA